>QEPC01005778.1:186158-211658 GCA_003113815.1 Sphenodon punctatus | reverse complement strand
TGGCATGTTTGAAGGCAGAAGGGAAAGAGCCAGTAGAGAGGGAGAGGTTGATGATGTGCAGGAAGGAAGGGGTGACAGTGGGAGTAATGGAGGTGAGGAGGCGGGAAGGAATGGGATCAAGGGGGCAAGTGGAAGGGTTGGAGGAGGAGAGCAGAGAGGAGATTTCCTGAAGGGAGGCAGGGGAGAAGGAGGACATGAGAGAAGGAGGGGAAAGAGAGAGAGGGGTGGGAGTGGGAAGAGGAGAGGAGTGGGAAGCGATGTCGAGGCGGATCTTGTCTATCTTGGAGGTGAAGAACAGGACTCAATGCGGGAGGCATAGTAGTGTTGTCTAGCAAGGGAGATAGCAGAAGTAAGGGTGGAGAGACAGAATTTGAAGTGAAGTGCACATATTGTACCCCTGCACCCAAGGAAGCACCTCTGCTAAATTTCAGAAGACTTGGATATAGGACCCCAATTTTATAAGCAGTTGAACTTTTATGATTTCAACAGAAGTTGTATAAGGAAGTACTAGTCCTCAAAATTTTGGAACAAAAACAAAAATTTCAGGACATAACCAAAAGCAGAAACGTAGAGGAGAACTGGAAGCAGTCCAGCAATCAAGAGACATAGTTGACACATCCAGGCTGGCCAACTGGCATTCCTACACCATTGTGACAGAGGACATAAGAGAATCCTTTTTTGGCTGTTTCCTAAGCAGAAACTTCAACTTCTCAGTAACAAATAGGGGGGTTGGGGTGGGCAGGCACAGCTCAGAATGAGGATACATGATTGACATTTCTCCTAGCCAATTGGCATCACAATACATCTTGTATGACTATGACAAACATAAGAGAATCTCTGGCATAGGCTCATTCTCTGGAGATGCTGCCCAGGCTTCCAATTTGCCAGTACCCAATCATGGGAATCAAGGAGGTTTGTGAGTGGTCACTGGGGAGAAATATAAGCTTTTGCCAAGTTGCACAGTCCCCACCAGGGCTAAATCTTGTGTGGCTCATAGGCTGACTCAGTGCTCTCTGTGTGTGACTGTGTGTGCTGCAGCCTTCAACCTCACTGCAAGAGCTCATAAAAGCAGAACTCTGCATCTACTCTCCTCCATTAATGCCCCACAGACTTTGGGGTGCCAATGACTGAAGCCTGTGCCAGTGCCTCTGGCAATGGCTCCTCCTCTTCTCTGCCCATTTCTCCTGTATTCTTCACCCTTTCTTCAAGTACTCCAAAAATCAGACCTCTGCATCTAGTAAAACCTCTAGTAAACAGAGGCAACACCTGCAGGTGATTCAAGGAAATTTGCAGCTTCTGTTAAAATAATGAAAAATATATTGCTTATACAATTTGGACCCTTTCCCCAATATTTCTGAAATTTGTCAGGAATGATACCTTGTGTGAGGGGTACAGTATTTACAAACGTCATCTACATTAGCTGGAAAACAAAGACGTTACAGCTGGAAATGCACGTAGAAACCATGATGTTTATAAAATTGGGACCTTTTATCAAATCTTTCTGACATTTAGCAGAGATATAAGGAGATGCCTAACTGAGTCAGACCAATAGTCCATCTTAGTCCAGTATTGGCACAATCTGACATGATATCAGGGTTTCAAATCCAGCTCTCCAGGCTCTCTGGATGAGGCCTCATCCAGGCATGCTACCAGAGATCCTGAACTGGAGATGCTGGAGATTGAACATGGGACCTTATACATGCAAAGCATGTGCTCTATCACCTGAGCCAAGATTATTCCTTTGGTAAGGGGTACAGTGTCCACATTCCATCCTAATTTAATTTCATCCAGATTTCATGCAAATCAGATAAAAAACAAATAGGGTAACAGCTAGATACCTGTTTTCCATTAAAACCAATGGAAAACAAAAACAAAACCTAAAAAAAGTAAAAAGAATGGTAATTTTAAACATGACGGGCCCAGAGGCCCACCATGTTCAATCACGGACTGGGATCCATTTCAGATCCCTGTCAGGAATTAGTCCGGCCATGGTTCAGACATGCTGGCCTGATTCCTAGTAGGGATCAGGGAGGGGGCGGGGTTGTACGGCACAACGTGTGGTTGCACAGTCTCACCTCCCCCGCACTTCCCCGGTGACCAGCCTGCCGTGAGACGGGCGGGTGCAGCGGCCACTCCGGATGCTGCGCCTGATTCCGTCCCGTGGTCAGGACCACGATCCGGACTGGCTGAATGTAAAAGACGTTACTTTCAGTCAATCCCAGATTGTGGTCACCATGATCACGGCTGGGGCTCGACCCCACCACGAATCTGGACCTCTGGGCAGTCGGAGGATACAGAATCGTGGTCAATTTGATTCCCGCCAGTGGTTCACTGTGATGAACATCTGGCAGGGAGCAAATAGACGTTACGGGACAAACGGCCACCACACGGGATTCACTGTGGTTGACCGTGGTCTCGTAATGTCTAAAATTATCTGAAAATTAAATACAAAAACTAGAACTAAAATGAATGCAATTTTATTAGCTAAAATGAAAATAAAAACTAAAATGAAAAAGCTGTTTGTGCACACTCCTATCAAATACTGAATATAAGTCAAGATATTCTGGACAGTCTCACATTATCCCTGGAATATAATCAAGTTATTTCCTGTTTATTCTTGGAAAGCTCTGAACTTTGGTTTCTGAACTGGCTAGGATGCTGCATGTTCATTCATTTGGTTGTCTATGATTCCAGTAGTCACCATATTGACACATAGCCTTTTGACTTACTTTGCAGTAGCTTCAGTGAACTTTGTGTGGGGTTTGTTAGCTGGTTTTGCTAGGAATCAGACTGGTCGTAACAGAGCAGCAGGAGGCATAGACAGGACTGAGCTGGCTTGGTAAGCAGGTGGATCAATCTGAGGAGATCGTCAAGTTGTGAGGAGTGAGCTGAGCACAGGGTCAAGCTGGGAGATAGGAAGCTGAAAGATTGAACAGAATTGGGAAACCAGAATCAGTAGTCAAGGCCCAGAGCCAGAGTAGAAGTCAGAGACTCAGGTATCGGGGTGGGGTAGGTATGAAGAAGGTCAGAAGTGAGTGCATGGCAACATTAACCAGGGAAGCATTAGCTGCTTATTTACTCTAAAGTTTATTAGAAAGACGTGACCTTAGGTCATTGCCAGCATATACAACAAAAACAAACAAAAAAGAGAAGACAAACAAGACAAACATAAACAGATACAAAAAAGAGTAATAGATGTCTATCCCTCAGAGTCAGGGAAAACAAAAAACTTTCTAACCTCTAAAATTAGACTGCTAAGGTCCGTCAATAATCAGTAAAAGGTAGTATAACCAAATATACAATAAATAAATAAAACTGCCTACCTCTTACATCCAATAAAATTCCTAGCCGTTATACAAATAAGGATTCCTTATTACTTCCCCTTAGGCTGCTCCTCCATGTCAGCCAATCACAATAAACAGCACGCATGTATTAACTATACATGCAACTGATTTAAGCACCTAAGTGGGGGAGCACAGGCAATTAACCCCGCCAGTTAGCCCTGCCCTACATGCTTGTAAACGTTCCAAGGCATATACCTAAGGGTATCCAATATCCACCTGCTACACTAGCCGTAGCGCAGTAGGATTGTGATCAGATCGTCCAGAAAGGCACATACTCAAATCTCACCTTGCCCTTCCCGGGGCTTGTGGTGGCAGCACTTGACCCCTGAGCAAACAATTATATATATAAAAGGATGGATATAGCTGCTGGAAACAATGGCCAAAACTAACCTAGCCATGGTTACAGCCCTATAATAAGGAGGCACTTGGTTTTAGCTTTAGCTTACCCCAACCAAGACTAGTGGTGAAAGCAGTCAGCACCTAGGGAGGTCTCGTTTCAATGTATTGGACGTGATCTTAGCTCATTGCCATGGTACAAAAGCAAAATTATAAATTAACAGCACTCTTCAATAAACATATGGGGGTAAGATTAGGAATCACTTGATCCCTTGGTCCCACCCCATATAAATAGAATAAAATAGATGCTAACCATACTACACTCCATCCCTTTTCAGTCTTGGTAAGCTTAATATATCTTAACACTAATTACTAGGTTTTAAAGTAACATAAAAAGGAAACTTGCCAACTAATGGGCAAGCTTTCAATCCAGCTCTATCAAAGATTTAGATTTGAGGAACTTCCTTCTCAAGCCCATTGCTAGCAACAGAAATCTCATGATACATGCGCTTACCTCGGGGTCTGTATCAATGAGAGCCATATGTGTCAAGAAAAAGCTTGTCGCCCCATGAAATTTCTCAATAAAGGGCTGAAGTATCTCAACTCGTATGGCATCATACAAATGGCATTCGAATAAGACTTGATGCGTAGACTCCACAGCCACATTATCTAATGGGCATAGACGGTCCCCATAGGCAATCTTAGCTACTCGTCCCTCCAGAACCTTTGTGGGAAGGGCGTTAACCCTGGAGGAGAGGAATAGATACTTCTCCCTATGGGTTGCTGTCGATCTCATGTACCTTGCCCCTATGCCCGGGTGATCGTGCCACCAGCATCAAATCATTCTGTCGGCCTATGTCCTGAGCACGGGCAGTAATCTCCTTTTTGGCTGCTGCATAGGTTTTAATCCCTAAGTAATCTACCGAGAGATCAGAACGTGCTAAATGGTCCATTATGGCCTGGCACCAAGGATTAATAAATGAGTCTAAAAAGACATCATAAAGCAAATTGTCTGGAGGGACTCTAGTAGCCTTGAGCCAAAAAAGGGCAGCCTGCTCCCATGCATCTGCCGTCCAGCCTTGCGTACCCACTTCCAGTCAGATAGCTGCAGTCGGGGTTCCCTTAGGCTCCCTTAGTAAGGGAGGTCAAAAACCTGGTTTGTAAGGAGTTTAGGCTTTTTCCCCATAAAGGGGCCCATAATGCAGCACCATATAAAAGAGTTGGTTTGACCTTTGCCTCTAGTACCTTGATGGCCATGGCAAGATATCTCCTCCCTGTCCCGGCAAAGTATCTTAAAATTGCTACTAGTTGACTTTTAGCTATCACCTCTACCCTGGCCAAGTGCTCTGCCCACCGTCCCGTAACCGTGAAATTCACTCCCAAATACTTATACCCCTTAGTTTTCCAAAAGCACAGTCCATCCACTACCCACTGATGAACCTTTCTACTCCGGGCAAATACCACTACATTGGATTTGGCACAATAGATCATCAAGCAGTTATCACGACAGTAACTAATAAATGCCGAGATTTGTCTCTGCAGCCCGACCTTGGTTTGTGATAATAAAACCAAGTCAGCAGCGTAAAGGTGGGAACCAATGGGTCTAGATGCCAATTTCGGGGGTGTGTGTGTGTGTAATATCTCGCCTGTCTTGTACCTGGGATGAAGTTATTTACAAATAAGTTATACAGCGCAGGCGCAAGAACACATCCCGGTTTTACCCCCTGCTTAACCAAGATGTCTGGAGTTAGATGACCCTCAAGATCTAACTTGACTGCAACTGACGTATCTGCATACAGGGCCCGAACAAGCAGAAGCAACCTGGGCTCAATTCTGAGAGCAGTCAGCTTAGCCCAAAGGCGGGGCCGATTGATTGTATCAAATGCCGCCTTCAAGTCCAAGAAGGCAGCATAAAGCTTCCTGTTGGCAGCTCTGTACTTCTCCACCAAATGGTGAAGCACCAGGCAGTGATCCAAAGTCTCTCGGCCCCTACGGAACCCTGCCTGTTCAGGGTGGATTATCTGGTTGCACTCCATCCACTCCATTAAACTTGCAATAAGGAGTTTGTAGTAAATTTTACTTACAGCGCTAATCAGGCTGATTTGTCTGTAATTAGCCGGGTCCGACCTCTGCCCCTTTTTGTATACAGGGATCACTACAGCTCGGGTCCAACCAATAGGTAGAATTCCTGTGTTATTAATTCTTGTGAATAGCTTAACCAACATTAGGAGCCACCACTCTGAATTCCTTTTAATGACCTCAATTGGAATTAGGTCCAGCCCAGGGGCTTTGCCATTTTGAAAAGTATTGACTACTTGTCCTACCTCCTCCTCTTTAACCGGAAGCCATTTCGGGCTAATCTGCTGCACAGAACCAAGCAAGGGTAGATCTTGATTTTCCCCCCTCTATCTGGCCTATCTGGGATGCCTTGATGAAATCAACCCAACTTGCAGATGCAATCGGTATGGACCGGGCTACTCTTGAGGGAGACGTGGCACCGTTCACAATTCTCCAGAAAGTCTTGGAGTCATTAGAGCTGCTTGCTATAAGGAGATCCTGCCGCATCCTATCACCATATACTCTCTTTTTCAACCTAATAAGGTCCCTATATAATTTTTTCTCCTGAGAATATTGGGCCAGGGAAATAGCCTCATGCCCAGTTCTATAGTCCCTATACATCCCGTGGAGTTTCCACCTAGCACTTTGGCATTCAGCATCGAACCATTTTTGACCCAATAGACGAACGGGCCTAGAGTGGTTCTTCACAAGCATCACGAGGACTTGCCGATGGAATTGGAGTGCTAACCTATTATATAGCTTAACCTCCCCTACCTCATCTACCCCTGATATTAACTGGTCCCTAACTTCTGTAAACTCGCCGGGACCCAGAATAACCCTCCAGGCCGAGGCCACACTTTCTGCCCACCTTTGATATTTGAAAAGAGGGCTGTCACCCGCCTTTAATGGCAACTCCTCCTTACAACTCATGCCTTCTGATACGGCCAGGCACGTAACCAGTGGGAGATGATCCGATACCGGGACAGGAGCTACCTCAAAGGTAACCAAAGAGTCGAAGACCTCTGGTGAAACTAAGATGTAGTTCACCACACTACTACCCTGCCCACCTATAAAGGTGAATTCACCCACTGGATCCAAATATCCTGTACCATTCAAGATAGAGAGATCTATTTACTCTGAGAAGGGCCAGTGTCTGATACAGGAAGTGACATAGGGGGTCAGAGGAGTTTGGGACCAACCAGGATGCAAGTCCATTCCACTAGTCAGAGAACTTGATGGCCAACAAAAGATAGATGCATTGTAGTGCCTGTGTGCCACTAGCATGCAGCTGTGTTGATGAGGCAAGCACAATGACTTGGGGCGTTTAAAGACGAAACAAGAAAGGAGACTGATCCTTTCATCAGCCGCCTTTCTTTGCACTCGTCTAAAGCTTGAGGCAGGATCTTACCCCGCATCTGACCTGGCAGGTGATCCTGTCCCCTCAGATGTGGATCCCCGAAGTGCCGGCTTCACGCTGCACTTCCGGGTTCCCTGGGCGTGTGTGCATGCTCACAAAGACTCTGCGCCATGTCTGGACATCAGACACAGCATACAGAGGAAGGCGGGGGGTGGGAGAGAATGCGGCATTTAACGATCCCGCTTGTAAGCTGGATCGTCTATAAACGCCCTTGGGATACTTCAGGCACCACCTCAAGACCCACTCAAGACCCACTGGGGCTACAGTTCCAGAGATAAAAGCAGGCTAGTAACCCAAATAATAGCCACCGGAAGCTAGGGAGATGTGGAAACAAGTTTTATCAGATCCAGGTATACCAAAAGAACTTGGCTCCCCAGAGGGATTTGGGTGAGACTGAAAGCAAAAACTGCTTTTGTATTCATTTACAAAACAATCTTCACAAGTTTCAAAATTTTCACTCTACTGAAGCTAAACCCCAACATTCTCTCACAGCTGTAATCATAAGTAACCATGTGAAGTTGTTAACAATAGAAGTTTGAAACAGGGTGACCTTCGCAAACTAAGCATGGACAGGTCAATCACAAGGTTGCTGCTTGTCTTTAATATTTAGAAATTCGTGCACACGCAGGCTCTAGGTTTCATTCCTACAGGATGATGTGGCAAAAGTAACCCTATAAAGTTCCAACATACTCCCTAACAGACAATGGAGAAATAAAATCTTTCCTACTTCACTGGTACCAGGAGCAAGTCCTAAATTAGGCCTTTTTTACACAGACTGCCCCCTCTGCTGCTCGGTGTTTGGGCGGGTGTGCGGTGGGGGGGCAGTTCATGTATACGGCTGTGGGTGGGGGGATGGGTGTGCGGTGGGCGTGCGCCCATGTAAACACCATGGGCGGCGGGTGTTTGTGCATGTGTGTTCCCACCACACACACACACCGCACACCCACAGAGCCCTCTAACAGAATGGAAGATGCTCCGTGGGTGGAGGTGGGTGGGTGTCCGTGTAAACGGGTACACACCCACCTACACCCGCCATGCCAAAACACACCCCACCCCCGTCCATGTAAAAACAGCCTTAGTAATAGCTGAAATGCCATTAGATTTATCTTCCATAACATAGGGCCACTTGTGTGTGGCATGAATCCTTGCAGATCTGACATAAATTATGGATCCATGAGAAATTGGCTGCTATACATTTAAAGTTACATGATGTTATGACTGGAAATTCTATTCCGATTTGGTTTTTTTCTTGATGGAGGCACCAGCATTGTTAGTAACAACATTATTTAATTTTACCTCCTCCTCTTACATATTTCATAATCATTTCATAATCTCTCCTTCATTCATAGAATCCCTGTTTAAACTATCCCATTTTGGCTGTAAAGAAGCAAAGTTTGGGAAAATAGTTTCTCCCTTTTAAAATCCCTGCTGCAGTTTCAGTTACTGAGCCTTGTCATTCCTGAATTCAAACTCCAAAACGACTACATTGCAATGGAGGGTGAAGGAATGTTTTGTTTGCAAAGTGATAAGGAGGAGAGTACTACTACTTAGCAGTGATTCACTGAAGCAGGTTACAATTTTCAAATTGCTGTACCAAAACTGGGCAAAATTCTGCTGATGACTGAGAAAAGCTCCCTTAGGCATCAATGCGAGTTTTGCAAGATTATGGACCACAGAATATTTCCAAGAGCAGTAACTAATAAACTAGAAAGGTATGACAGTTTTATAATTGCATATACAGTATTAATTCTTTTAACCCTGCTCACCATCTAACATACTGTCTTGCAATTATGATATTCATTATTTCAGTTGGGTTTGGGGCCCACTATGTAGGAATGCAGTGTAAAATAAATCTCTTGTTACACAGACCTTACAAAGTCTAATTTTCAAGATAAAATTAGCAATAAACATTAGGATAACTTAAATATGAAGAGATTCTCAACCAGATATTCAAATTTATTTGGATACACATAAATAACTTTACCATGGTATTTACAACTATCAAGGTATTTTTATAGTTAGGTTCTGGGATTCTTAATATTAAAAACAGACAATAATTTTCTAAGGCACATTTGCAACAAGTTTTAAAGGAAGACTGCCGTTTATTTTTTTTATTTTAAAAAACCAACTGGACAGCTATAACAACAAATTGATAAACTTGATACCTTTTAAAAGAGAGCACTCAGTATTCAAAGTGAAAGTTGTTTAGCTATACAAAGAATAGTATTAACTTTTTCTTACATTTTTGAAAGTAGAAGAATGATGTATTTTTGCTGCATTCAAAGTAAAGTCTTTAACAAAATGAGGCACGCAATAAAATCTTAAATCTCAATATAAACACTACGGTGTTTATATAAAGTAGTAGAATAATGTGCATCATAGCAGCCAGTGCATTGTGGGTCTGTCCTGACAGGAACCACAGTACAGTGAAGACAAAGGCATTTTGTCATATAACTCTGCCTAATGGAAGCAACCAGTTTAAAGGGGTTGCCAATGAAAAATTTAAATGTAGTTTCCTACGGTACAATGAGTTGTAGGAAACTAGCCAATGAGGCTTTTTTTTTTTAGAATTACAGTATTATTATTATTTTTAAAAATAATAGTTTCCTGTTTTGCTGTAAAAAGATCCCTACAAACAAAAGGGAAGAAGGACTGATTGATGGGTCCAGTGAAAGAGTGAACCAGAGTACACAAATTGCTGTCAAACACATAAACTAATCTGGAAAAAACAGACAAATAGTGTGTGGTCACACGATACACTTGAGCAGCCTTACCCCACTCCAGGCAGCCTTACCATGTGATTCATCATGCACCTGGCGGCTGCCATATCCTCACCCCACAAAGTGATGTGTCTGGTCCCTGAGTGTCCCGCAGTGTAATGAGGTCTGTTGTGGGGATTAGAGCAGTGAGCGCTTGCTCCAGTCCTGCGTATCCACATAATCTCCAGGTGCAGTATAGTGGGCAGGCCAGGGGAGGGGAATGGCTCAGAGCCTGATGCCTGCTCTTATGGCCGGTGTCTTGGCCTGAACTAAGGGGAGTGAAAGACTGTGTAAGGAGGGCTATGTATGTTTATATATGGTGATGGGGAACCACAGTCAATAAAGGACATTTGGTGAAGATCCATGGGGCACGGCAGGATGCCTGACAACAACCCACCCACCTGGCTGCCCCACAGGTGGCCGACCATCTGTCCTTCTCTCTGTGCTGACCCTGAAGGGTGGTGGCAGCAATTACCCACAACGGGACACATGGAGATTTATTTTATTTTTATTTATTTATTTCTTCAAACTTATATCCCGCCCCCTCCTGCAATGCAGCTCGGGGCGGCTTGAGTCCAGATTGAGTCCACCGCAGCCCGTGTGGAGTCACCCAACCTATTGATAAAGTAGTAGAATAATGTAGTAGTAGAATAAAGTAGTAGAATAATCTGCCCTTTAATCTATTTCAGATTTACCAATCTGAGGCCCTGTTTCTGCAATGAGTTATAGGGTTTTTCTTATGCAGGATCAGAGACTTATCATATGCTACGTGTAATAACAGTAGGCAAAAAAGAAATCTTTAGACAGAAGTGATTAAGTTGTCAGTGCCTCTTTAAATTCAATGGCCAGAAGTGTCTGACCCTTACTATACAGTGAGCTGTCCACTGTTGGAATTTTAAATCTTTAGAAATACAATGGGCTGGACTAGACTAAAAAGGTGTAGTGGGCCTTCGGATGACCTTCAGAAGCTACTAGGTGTTATACAAAGGTCTTCAGTGATACACCCTGTCCAACGGTAGAGTTTCGCCATCATATAGAGTACATTCACTGTGAATAGCACTCTGGCTTTTTATTCAACAGCACAGTACACATGAAAGACCAGAGAACAAATTGGAGAAGTTCCCAGGAAATATTACCTTCAGAGCTTCCTTTTTTGCCAGATTTTTTTAAAAAAATCTGTCATTGAATATGATGAATGCATTTGGTGCTTAAAGCAGTTTCTATTCACCTCTGTGTTGGCATGTCTTTTCCCTTTTTTTGGATTCTGTAGATGCGGGAAGTAGAATATTAGCAAATTTTGTATAAAGAAAAAACATTCAGGAATAAATTTTTTTCAAAGGGGGTTATTGCGGTAGAGGAATGTGGTGAATAATACATATGCTGCAAAAGCAGTAGGTCATCACAGTTTAATGTATGCAGGTTTTTTGGGGGAAGTTGGATTTAAATTTTAACTGTTAACTAACACAGGATTTCCAGAAGCTGTCCACAGAAAACAAATGAATGGACAACACGATTTTGCCCACCAGTAAAGGAGTTTAATTTATTAACTGATCAAAGGCTACATTTCCTGGATAATGCATGGCAGGTACATAGCCATATCAAATGAACAACTCAACACATGCCAGTTTGAAAGGCCTCTCCTGCATCCACCCTTGTGCAGGCCGTAGAGGCCTGAAAGGGAGCCACATGGGCTATCTGCCAATGCTCCATATTTCGTTTTCCGAATCACTGTTAAATGAAAAAAGGCCCCAACTCCCTTACTGCATAATCTCAGAATGTGGTGTTGACAGTTTTCTTAGCTCTGGCAGATCACATTAGTAATTTTCATCACACATAAATAGACAGATACCCACTGCATGGGGCATAGTTGTTTCAGAGCTTAAAATCAAAACATTTTTTCCCCCTGAAAAAAATCTATAAAAGATAAATAGACATTTTTTTAACTGGAACTATGTATTCCTCCTTTGCACTGGCTAGCTGGAAAATACACAGGTCCATCTGGTTGCAGAAGGGGAAGCGAGAAACAAGCCTATGCTGCCAATCTTGACTAATAAACTTCATCGCAGGGAGCATTTCAGCGGCTACCCCAAATGGTAAGGAGACAAATTCTGTTTCCACACCAGCAGGGTAAATCTGGAGTAAGTCCAACTAAGTCTTAATAAATTGGGATTGTGCCTTGAGTTGTTGCTAATTGCTGGATAGGTGCCATAGGTTAAGGAGGACAGCGCCTAGAAGGGAATACAGGTGCTGGCCCTGGGAGCTGGGAGCCTGAGTGGCTAAGTAGGAGCAGCTGAGCCTGGGTTTGGCAAGGCCAGTCCTGAGGTCTGAAAGATAAAGTTGAGCCTTAGTTGCAAGAGAAATCATCAGGGAGGCAGGAGCCATGAAGGGCTCTGTCTCACACGGGCTGTAGGGATGGACGAATGCGGTTTGGAAGTTCGGAGTTCGAACCGAACTCAACCAGTTTGGTCGACCTAGCCAAACTTCCGAACCGAACTCGATTTTCTAACCGAACTGAATTTCCGAACTCGGCTCTGTTCACCCATACCTAAAAGATAATATTCCGTTTAGTTCAATGGGGTTTGAATTTCCGAACTTTGCTCAGAAGTTCGGAGTTTGGACTGAACTCGAATAGTTCGGTTGACCGAACCGAACTTCCGAACCGAACTGAATTTCCGAATTCAATTCTGTTCGCCCATCCCTAATGGACTGAGCCAACTTGCAGCCAGGAGCTGCACAGTGAGAGGCCTGGCTACAGGAGGGATCGTGCCTGGCCAGGACCCATGCTAAGGGTACCCAGAGGGGTCTATGAGTAGGCACTAAAGGGAAGTGCAAGATTGTGTAAGGAGGGCTATGTATGTTTATATGGTGATGGGGAACCACAGTCAATAAAGGACATTTGGTGAAGATCCCACATGAGCTAACCTCATTGGGGGTATGGATCCACTTAACCCAAGGGGCACCCTGTTACACTCACTATGACAACACAAACAACATTCCCAGAGTGACAAAATAATATACTGTATCATATTCTAGAATACTGAGGTTTAGTGTGCTTACATAGGGTTGCTCTTTGTATTCTTCTGGAGCAAAGCAGTGAAATCAAAACTCCAGCTGATACAAGAGATCTGTTTGCTTTTACAACAGTGTTTATCTATTTGCTTAAAGAATTCTTTCACGTTTTTCCCTAGACAATGGAGTTAATACTCTAGTCACATGTCATACTATATCTTCAGCTAAAATGCTTACTACTGGTGTATTCCTGCTTCATTCTGCTTCAAACTGACATCATATACTGAAAGAGAAAGGGTGCCAATGCACTTCTTAGAAATCATGTAGCCATGAGACTCTACCTGCCACCACAGATACCCAGTAGCACACACATGCACGCGCACACACACACACACACACACACACACACACACATATATATATATAGGAAAACGACTCAGCAATTGAAGAGTCACAATTTACCATGGAAGCCTCTACTTAATATTCCGCTTGATCTGCCAAGTTTATAGCCTGGCAAATCTGAATACAAATGTCGATGCAAATGAGAATTCATTATTCTTACATCGTCTTTTTGTTGAAGCTTAATGTAACTTGGTTCCTGTGGTTGCTCAGGGAATGTAGATTGCGACACACACACACACAGACACACACACACACACACACACACAAAGCAAACAGAGAAAAAGAAAAGTAATAGTGCTGGGGAAAAAATAATATATATGTGAGTACAGAATAGCAAAGCAATATTAATCTAATACAGTGCAATACAGCATATCGTTTCCTATTTCCCCTTATATAGTACATTTGCCTACCATCATCAGAAGGGAAGGAGTTAACTAACCAAGAACATTCTTCACAGAGTCAAAACATAACAATCCTCCTTTCACTGATTATACAGTGTAGTGCCCATTGTAAAGTCGGTGCTCCATTTATCTGAAAATTTCAGCATTCTTTAATAATTATAGAGCTCATCGGCTGGTAGAACCTGTACATTCTGATCTGCAAGGAGATTATAAATGAATAAAGCAAGCCAATACCACCACATTTCTTGCTTTCATTACAAATTACTGCTGAATAATTGAGAAACATCTTAAGAAGACCATAGTACAATTAATAAACTATATTGAAAATCACAATAGTTCAAATCATACATTTATTGTTTGCTATAGCCCATTACAAGCAAAGGTGGAAAAACACCAAATTAGGGGAAACATGAAATGCCGCAAAACAATAATTAGATCCTTTGTGCTACAGTACATTGTTCTGATGAATCTTTTGCACAGTTAGCTTTTGTTTACATATAAATACCTTCTCAGTATATAAAAATGTATTGTAGGCTAGGCTTGACTTTTAGAGAAGCTGTAAAGCTTAGCATATACGATGATCCCAAAGTCAATGCTGTAAGACTTGCTTCTTCATCCATAAATAAAACACATTTGCATCCATTCAGTCAAATTAGCTCCATATAAAAAGGTGGTTATAATTAGCTCCTCTTTCAGGTTCACGGTTAAAACTCAGGCGTGCCTGCCGTCTTGATTAAATCCACCATTGTCTTCCAATAGCTAGTGCTAATTCTTTCAAGGAAATATTCAGTTGAGGTGTTATTTTATTCTGCACTGCTGTTAGTTGTCTAATTTACGCCAAGTCCCTGCAGTGCTTTCCTTAAGCCATCCTCTTTGTCTTGCCTTTGAAATTTACCAAATCTTACAAGAAATCAATACTTAATTGATTATTCACTTTTCTGCAGCTTCAAACAGCAAGCACGCATAAGATCCTGGAGTAGTCACCCGATTTCCAATGCAGGAGATTGCTTGGTGGCAGGCATCTGCAAGTATCCAACAGCAGGCACTCCATGAAGCTCTGCAGTGGCGTGTAGTGCCAGCAACCGATAAGGAAAATGAAGATACTCTAACGAAGCAGGAAAAGTTCCCGTGTGAAACAGATCCATCTCAATGCTTTAAATAAAAAGCCGAGGCAGTGGCAATCGGATACAAGAACACCATTCTCTTGCAGTTATCCCTTTGTTTTTTGCTTACCCTTTTCTTCCCATGGCACTGAAATGGAGTATCCAAAGTGCCACCGAACTCAGAGAACTCCACGCCAGAATGGGGGTGAGACTTGTTCTGTACCTCTGACATAGAATAAGGATGGCAAGCACGTAACATTACGAAATGTAGGACAAATTCAAGTGAGAGAGAGAGAGGGAGAGCAAGAGACAGATGGCGGATCTGGCTAGAAGCCAAAGCCAGTGAAATGAATTACATTGCTGAATAACTGTACACCATTGATTCTGCCACTTGTTGCTGCATGGCAAAAGGGCCCTGATGTTGGCAGGAATCTCCTTGCGTGTCACACATGCTGCATACAACTTTTCACACATAACTCACAACACCAACAATGCTATGCTATGATAGAGAATGCCATCATGTATGTTTGTGAGCAGAAGATAGAAGGGGGGGGGAATGTGTGTGTGTGTGTGTGTGTGTGTGTGTGAGAGAGAGAGAGAGAGAAAGAGAGTGAGAGTGTGTGAGAAAAGGGGAAAACAATCACTGCAATCCAGCCATTTTGTTTAATGAAGAACGGGAAGGCTGGCATTCAGAGACGTGGTTATGTGCCGCATATTAATGTGTGCTCTGTAGACAACCTCCCCCTTTTTAAATGAGTGGCACAGGAATGAAGCCCTCTATAGAACAGTCACAGTGGGAGAAGGCACTCACAAGGTAACATATCATTGCTAAACCTACAAATGTGGCACACAGAATTCCGCAGAAGAACAAGTTGCTGCCTGACAACAAGAAAAGCTTGTCCCAGGGTTACAATATTTGGGTGTTTTCGAAAAGGTATCCAGAATTGTAGCAGATTGTTCAATAAATGCTTCATACCCAGGATGAAGAGAGACATTATGGGATGCCCAGGGGGCTTTGGAAATCAAATACAATGTTTGAGTAGCACAATTTGAGGTACATTATAAAAAAGCAATTTGAATTGCCAATGAGGCGACACATATCTGCATGCTAATTAGACCTGTGTCAAGCTTAGACTACAGGCTTCTGTTGATGGCTAGCAATGTGCTTGTAATTCTACCGAGAGATTGTTTCTGCATAAATTATCAGCTTTGTCCTACTGATCATTTTCTGCAAACAAACATGAAATGCAAGATCAAAAGGCAATTCTGAAATTAAAATTATTGATTTATAAAGTCTAGAATTCAGAATCTAATTAGAGGAGGCACAAACAAAAGCTGATATTATTACAGATTGTGCCTGAACTAGCAGGCTGATTGTGCAAAGCTTGTAATTTATCTTTGTTTATGCAGCCAGGATATTAAAAATGTAATTAAAATGGTAAAATGATGTGATCAGAAATAGCCACCTAGCGGCAAGTATATTATTTAAAAAATGGATTAAAAAGCACTCGCCTGTGCAAATAAAAGGGGGTTTTCATGACAAACCTAGCATCTCATTGAAAACTTGCTGAACTATTTGTCTTTTGCTAATAAGTTTTCTTTTGTGTTTTGTTCCATAGATAAGCAACGTCATTTACAACCCTCATTTGCACACTGATAAACATTCTGTGATTACAGGTGGTCCTGGGAATATCTTTAATAAATTATGACAGATGAAAATGAAAGAAAGAAACAAACAAGAAACCTTTCTAGACACCCACTATATATGTTTTGTACGATTTTATTCATCTGACAGCAGCAGAAAAAGTTGCTGATTAACTCTCTCTCTTGCTCTTTTTTAACCATAAAACTATAGAAATCCTAACAATCTGCGGTTCAACTTCTTAACTATCTTGGTTGCTTAAAATAATGTCCATAATACAGAGGGCCCAATTTACTAAGCAAGTGCAGATTCAGTTACTGAAAATCAATGTAGTGAAGAGGGCTTTCTGATTTACAAGTTATTTTTATCATCATTTAGTACTTTTTTTAGGTGTCAAATGGATTAAGTATTTAAAGAGCAAACTCTGTAATTGCACATAATACAGAAATGTATCTTACTACTCCCTCAACCATCACAGAACTATGGATTGCAAAGCTGCCAGAGTAAGCTTTTGCAATACACTAATGAGACAGAATATTAAAAACAAACTACAAACAGTTTTTCAAAAGATGGAGAGTCATTAGCTTGCAAGGTTCATGAAAGGGACTTAACTCATGTATTTCTCTTATTTTCATATTTCCACATGAAACCACTGTGGAAACACTGAAATCCTTTTTAAGAAATTCACAATTTAGGGTCCTGTCAGCAGCTCTGGGGTCTTTTGTTAGGTGCACTTAAAATGCCAGATTAAATATTAATATGTGGTTAGAGTTGTGCTATTTTGCAAGCCCTGAAACCCTATTAGTAAATCATGATCTGGTGACTGATGCAAGAAATTTCAAGGCGCCAACAGTGCAGATTGCCCATCAATCTGATTGATCACAAATTTTTAGTAAATCAGGCCTTTGGACTTTTAGCTGTAAGCAGATGTATACTCTGCAGTGACAGGAAAAGCAGTCCAACTAACACAGCAATTTTCTGCACACCATAACAGGCAGACTTGTTTTGCATAATCAGGAAGTTATTTAAATACAAATGTTCACTTAACAGTCTCTGCATGAGTGATGCACTCCTTTAAAAATAAACTTTTGGCTCGTCTTTTGACAAAGCTGGCAGAAGGCATTACACATTTTTATAGTACCACTCTGTGGTTTTGAAACTTTCCCAGGCTGGTAGGAGTTTGGCAGTATGACAGAAGGAGACCTTCCAGTAATAAATAGCATCACATGCATCCGCTCCCAGGCAGGCAATTGAGCAGGCTCTTTAAACAGTGAATGAGGTATACAAAGTTATTGGGTGGGGTTGAAAAGCACAGTAGGATAAGAAGGAAGAAAATGGTCCACCAGAATGAAGGAGTAGGGGAAGACTAATATAATAATACTAAAAATGCCCTTAAATCATAAGCCAAAGCTCTGGAGAAATGAGAAGCCCCTTGACATATGGCATTCTTTGATATGTGGCTGACTTCCAGCCCACACTCTGATGCCTTGCTAACCAGCCTGAAAAAAAATCTTTATTGGCACTGTTTATTTCATACAGATGGGGCCTGACTACTAATTCCTCATAATATGGATTTAAGCATCTCATTTAGGTGTTTACCAATTATAAAGTACTTTCATGTCCAAAGATACTATTACAGCATATGTTAATCTCTTTTTTCACATCTGTCCCTTTTCACTTTCATAGACTCCCTCTCTCTCTTTCTCTCTCTCATTTTTAGCAGTCTGCTAGCAGACACATGGAAATCATCTCTAAAAGGATGAACTACTGACCTCTCCACACCTCTGCTGCTAATACAGTTTCATAGGAACTGTAAAGTACAGTATGAAAAGAGTGATAAGTCATGTGTGTGTGTGAGAGAGAGATCATTCCCTGGTCAGCCTCCTCAAAAATTCTCTATAGCTGTCACATGCAGCAGAATGAACAATCTTCACCTAAAATTAACACAATTAAGTTCACATTTTCTTCCACAGCAGGAGATTAGATATAATACAATGATTATGTATTTATAACATCAGGTTAAAGAAAAATAGCATGTGACTGATGTTTCTATATAGGCCGTTTTTAGACAGAGTGCCCCCCCCCCGCAGGTCGGTGTTCGGGTGGGTGTGCGGTCGGGGGGGAGGGACAGTCCGTGTAAATGGCTGTCGGTAGGTGGGGGGATGGGTGTGTGGATGGTGTGCGCCCATGTAAACGCCACAGGTGGTGGGTGTTTGTGCGTGCGCTCTCCTGTCGCACACCCACCAACACCTGCCACACACCGACCCACACCCATCTCCACCCATGGAGCCCTCTGACAGAACAGAGGGTGCTCTGTGGGTGGAGATGGGTGTTGGTAGGTGTAGGTGTGTGTGTGTGTGTGTCTGTGTAAGTGGGCACACACCCACCTACACCCGCTGCGCCATCCATGTAAAAATGGCCATAGAGGTGGCAGTAGGCCAAAATAGGAATTTTGCTTCCCAATCTGCAAAATCGAAGTCTGTTATATAGTCATACAGTCTGTAAGAAAGGGAGACATATTAGAAGGTAATTTAGATTGGGGTTTTTTTTTTTTTTTTTTTTTAAGCTCATCATTCTTAATATTTTAAAGCATTCAGTTTTGTTTTTAAACAACACTATCTAAATCAATAGTTCTCCTGGTATTGATACTGAAAAGTAATATGCAGTTTAAAAGAACACACTAAACAAACTGGAACATACCAGTAGGCTTTTAACATGAGTTAGAACCTACTGGATACACAGGACACTTTCCCACATTAGTACACGTGCCAGTTTGCCTCTGCGAGAAACTGTGAGAGGTAAATGTTGCACAGCCTTTGTCATGTGGGAAAGCAAAGCTGTGCAGTTTTGGCACCAATTATGTGGAGAATGCAGAGTTGGACTATCAAACTCTGCATCCTCTGCGTGATCGGCACCAAAGCTGTGTGACTTTGCTTTCCCACATGACAAAGGCCGCACAACATTTACCTCTCACAGTTTCTCATGGAGGAAAATGGTGTGCATTGAGGCCGCTTTTATACAAGCAGCAGGGTGAAGTGTGTTGAAGAATGTGCTTCCTGAAAAGCCCCGTGGTGAGCGTTTACACACATCGTAAGTAGCTGGCCGCCATAGAAATTGCGGCTCGTGCAGTCTTTTTGAAGCCGCATTTGTGAAGCCTCGATAACAGGGTTTCTCAAATGCAGCTTCAAAAAGACCGCACGAGCCGCGATTCCTATGGCAGTCAGCTCCTTCTGGTGTATCTAAATGCACCCTGCAGGGCTTCTTAGGAAGCGTGTTGAAAAGTGCATCCTGCTGTTTGTGTAAAACCAGCCTTAGTAATGTGAGAAAGTGCCCTGTGTCTCATTGGCTGAGTTTCATGGATGGTGCTCTAATTTCCACTAAGTCTTGATCAATGAGAATTTATTGCCACTTAGACAAATAGGAAGCTAGATTGTTTGCACACAACCAAATTAGCTTGAATATATGGCTAACAACAGAAGACACACAAATATCTTTAGAAAAAGAAATCCCACCGTGGAATGCCTGCTACTGCAGGTTCCTCTCTTCCTGTTCTCCAGCCAAAACTCTGTTGTTTTCCTCTTCTTTTATTGCACAAACTTATTGATAACAGAAGAAAGTGTGCAGTTATTATAACTGACTTCTTCAGTTATGCATATAACACTGTTTTTGCACTGAGTGGCAAAATTACCAAAATGCAATATGCTTTGGCCTCATTTTAAAAGAAGCAGTCTATTAATGCTATTATTGCCGCTTTCAGTATTTACAACCTTCACAGCACACACCTCTCACCACATACTTTCTCAGCTTAAATCAATATGTTATGAAGTCTGCATTTCATGGACATATTCTATTCTTGTTCCAATCTAAATAATATTTTGAGAAAGATCTTTGTGGTATGGTACTGGGATATGATATGTCTTGCAGAAGCAGGCCCTTAGTGGGTCTTCACCCTGGCAACTGCCCTGAAGCTAATTGGGCTCACCTGAGACATGGGACATCTTTAGACATAACAAAGATTAGGTCTCAAAACCCCTAAGCATGTGTTTGGCTGTTGTGTGTAATCACCATAACAATCCCAACACCAATTTGGTCACCCGTTGAACATCCGTTGAACATGCGATGCGAACACCATTGTATCACAAGAACAATTTGCGTATTCTGACTGAACACATAGCCAGCGTCTATTAATAATATCGCGTGAGATGTTAGCAGGTACAATGGGGGGAATGAGGCAGCAGCGCTTGTGTGCTGAGATTGGGTGGCGAACAAAACACTGAGTTGCGCCACGATGGGCTGTGTGTCTAAGCAGCGCCCTTGGGCAGGGACCGTGTCTATCTTATTCTCTGTAAGGTGCCAGGTACATTGCTTGTGCTATATAAAAGCTTAAAATAATAATAATAATAATAATAATGGTGACCATATCAAGGTCAAAACACACATTCAGATACCTCTTTATATTATGTCTAAAGACACCTATGGCCTTATAAATTTGAGCCAGAAGTAGGGCTCAAACTCAGTATTCATAATTACTCAGCAGGGGGCAGGGAAGAGGGCAGGAGGCAGGAAAGGGGAAAAAGGGAAGAGGAATGGATGGGGACACAGGGGCAGCAAACTCACTGGAAAGTGGAGTAAGAGTAAGAATTACTATATAACTCAAAGTGAAGCATGGCTCCTAATGTGTTAAATCACAAATAAATTTATATTTTACACATATAAAACACACCCTCATTATAACAGATTTTGTTATTACATGGTATGAGACATAGTTCCCACAGTGTGGGTTGCAGTATACTATTTTCCAAAGCTTGGTGTTGTAAATAGGGTTGTCTGCCAATAGTGTTGCACCCTGAGCATGTTTGGGAACCATTGGCCTAGAGGGTGTGTCTTGGAAGGGGCTTTCCTTGCAGGAATAGAGGCTAGAAGCCCAGGAGGGGCCTCAACATAGAGAATGGGCCAAGGGAAAGGAGTGAAAACTTGTAGAATATTTGGTGATGGGTTATATCTTTCCAGTAAAGAACACAAGAACAAGAACTCAGCGTCCCGGAGCCTGCCTGAAGAAGAAAATAGGAGGATTGTCCTGACCTGGTGAAAATTGACCACAGTCTCACACGCACCTACAATCCTTACTCTGAAGTAATAGTCATTAACTGAACTATATAGTAGTAACAAAAGACATAAAGCACAGATGTACAATATATATTTTAGCAAACAGCACAAACAGCAACTTAGCAGAAATGTCCATGTTTCATTCAACTGTAGCAAACCAGGAAGTTACGCACATTCTATGTTATAAAAACGGAAACATTCCTAATAGACTTTTTAGCATAATCAGATTCAGGCCTTAGCAGCAAAATGATTACAAGTTTTATTAGGCTTCAACTAGTTTCCATGCCAGATCTAAAAAGTCACCTTGCACCTATATAAAGAGGATTATTTATGTAATTATCTGTACATGTGTCCTCATCAGCCACTGGATACAATCATTTCATGGCATTCATATTCAGCAGAAAAAACATCAAGGACTAAGTACAAATATTATTACTATAATGGGTTTTCATTTCTAGAGGTCATCAGGGGAAGGGATTAATTTTGCTTGCTTTATTGTACACAGAGAACAGCACAAAGGGGCATATTACAATGCCTCTATCTTGAAAATAACATTCAGATATAATGAAAAAGGCACTTTTAAAAACAATCTCACAATTTTAGGTACATTAACTGCATTCTTTTCCATTTATACACTGGTTTCTCTCACATACTGTTGAGACATTTATTTCAGATAATATTAATTAATTCTTTTTTTTTTTTTTACAGAGAATGTTTCATGTACATTTTCTGATTTTTTCTGCTTCTAAGATCACCTTTATGCTGATATTAATCTATAAACATTTTGTATCACTGAAGTGAAATAGATTATTTTTAGATGCACTTAGAGAACTTGAAGTCTTCTAATTATGACTAACCAATATGGACATTTAGCATTTTCTTATAGTTTTCATATATCACAGATAAAAGAATCCCTGGGAAACAACATACAAAACCATCTTGATTTTGGGTGTTACTTAAAACAGAGAGTAACACCTGAAACTGATATGCTTCTTTCTGAGAAACCTCTTTCATTGTAAGATTCAAGTTAAATCTGGTTTCTGTGCTACAGACGGGAAGGAATATTCAGAAATTGTGCCCAACAGATCATGTCACAAATGTTCATAGTTATGTGTACATGGAGTATCCACTTAATGACAAATACTGATAATCAAATTTCAGCTCAAAACTGGAGAACTTATTTTGCCTATTTTGAAGCCCACTTAACCATTGTGAGGTTGAAATTCAACTTGAATAATGTTTAGTTGTCTTCCCCATAAGAGAAATTGGAAAAAGAAAGAAAGGAAGGAATTAAAGACAACTGTAATAAAAAGAAAAGGGTTGAAAATCAATTACTAAGAGTGAAAAATAGAGGCTAGAGACAAAAACAAAGTCTGACAAAATTTAAATTGGGAAAGACATATTAGAGTCACAAATCTTATTCTTAACTGTATTTCCAGTCTTGCTGGAGCTTGGAGAAAGAGTGTATGAGACCATGTTTTATGAAGTTTATTTTTAGAATGAATATACTTTGGGCACAGATCCTTGTGTCCACATGAATCTATCTGCCGGATTCAATCTTGTGCTTAGAATTTGTTAAGCTTACTGTAATCATTGCAGCAACACAGTGATGGTGGAAACAAGAAACAAGGAGGTACCAATCCGAAGTGTGGCTTCCTCCCACCTAACCAGCTGTTCCCTCAGAAGCCCAGCAAACCCCTATGAAAGATCATCCAAGAATCAGTCATTCCCCAAGTCTGACAAATGGAACCCATTGTCCTTGAACAGTTCACATTAGGTAAACATAATCTTTCTGTGCCTGATCAAGCAAATCAGTGCCTTCATGGCACGATTATCTTTCCTTGAAGCCCAGTCCACCTGGGTCACATTCAGGGCTTCTTTCCATATCCTACAATCCATCATCGTAGATTGTCATACCCCTCTGCCAGGAAAAGCTGTGCAAGCTTACTGACGTCTTCCCTAGTTCTGCATGCCAGGTGGCAGGTCTTAGTCTGACTCATAACATTTCTGTCCAGGTGTATACCAGATTGTCTGCTTCCTGTGAGCCTTGCCAAAAGAAGAAGTAAGAACTGGTCACATTTCATACCCTTCTTCCCATACAACTCAATGTCCACATACTAGCTTTTCTCCAGTTGGGATCCTCTTGCTGACCCCAAAGCCCTCTTTCCAAACCCAGTTCATGATATTATGCCCACAGAATGTTGTATGATAGTGCTCCAAATTCTGTTCTGAGATTAACACAGAAACAATAACCAGTTTGAACCAGAAAATTTAAAAGACCAATCCCTGCAGGACACCTGAACCCAAGCCTCCCATATCACTAGAGAGGTATAAGGCAGATACGTGTCTCATCACTACCACCTCTCTACTTCCTGAATCTAAGCAGAGTAAAAACCCCAGTTGTAAAATGAGGGGCTAGACTATGGAGTGAGAGCCCCTGCTGCATCACAGCCACAAATTTAAATTTTGTGATGACAGTTTCCATGCGTGACAAAATGGCCATTATCCAAATGGCAGGTGATAAAACCTAAGGCCACAAACGCCAATATGGAGCAAATCACCAGGTCTCCTGTAGGGTGCTGCAACAAACATTCCCCCATCACTCTCTGATTCACTTTTGAAACATTGATCTTGCGACATACTGTATCCTCTCGCAATTCCACATTCCACAGGGCTTAGACCTACCTCACTGATCATATCACTATTCAGGCAACATCACACTCACTCTTAAAGCCCTGAAGAACGTGGCCAGGAATGCAAACCCTTGCTTCCGAATGGACAAACCAGCTGTTGTAGTCCTATCACTAGTCCAAGTCCCCACAACATCTCATCATTAAGGAGTCAGTTCAGATCCAACAGCAAGAGGGGCATCCGTCCTAAACACTCTTAATCCAAAACTCCCTATGAGAATCAGTAAAGCTATTTGCTTGGATAAAAATATATGTAGTTAATATCCTATTTGCAATGGAGAGAGGGGACAAGCCCCTTTCCTATAATACCTTAATGAAGAATATGTTTGTGTGGTACAATTAAGGCCCCTTGAATCAAAACCCTTGCTATAAAATAGGGCTGCACCAAATAGGCCATCTGATAATTGGGCCGATTTCCAAGCTTCCAGGTACCTGCACCGGGTACTTGGTCAAAACTCTGAACTTTTTCAGAGGACCCAGAATTCAGAACTCAGAACTCCGGAGTTTGGAAAATCCCAGAACTTGGAACTTTGGAACTTGGAATTGCAGGAACTTGGAACTACTCAGTGCCGAGTGGCCATGTGGTTCCACATACAGAGACTGTGGCCATTTAATTGCCTAGTCAATCAGTATGCACAACAGTGCATCCACCCCTTCCTCCCTCCCCCCCATATAGCATATAAGGGGCTGCAATTCAGAAGTCTCTTTGTGGCGTGGGAAGGAGAGGGAAAGAATGTGGAGGGAGAAAAACAAAAAGTAAGTAAGTAAGTAAGTAAATAAATAAATAAATAAATAAATAGCACACACACACTTATTTGGGGAAGGAATAGAGTGGGAATAGGGAGGGAATAGGGTGGGTAGTTTTTTGTTTAGGAAATAGGATTAGTTTAGGAATAGGATTTAGGTAGGAGTTATATTGTTATTCCTAAACTATAACTATATAATCATAGTTTAGGATATTTATGAATATAGTTCAGGAATAGGATATAGTTTAGGAATAGGAATAGGATATTAGGTTAGGAGGCATGTCAAAGCCCCAGTGCCAGGAGGATCCCATGGCCCCATGAGTGCCACCAGCCAGCTCAGCCAGCTCAGCAAGCCTAGACTTCATCTTTGACTCATCCCTTTCTTTTAAACCCTACATTGACTCTGTTGCTAAATCCTGTCGCTTCTCCCTCCATAACATTGCTAAGATTCGCCCTTTTCTCTCTGTCTCGTCTGCCAAAACTCTTG
>QEPC01005778.1:145259-178270 GCA_003113815.1 Sphenodon punctatus | reverse complement strand
GATTGGGGATCAAGAGGGAGAAACATGCTACAAACACACCTATTTATACTTAATGGTGAAGGCGGGACATGTCTCTCTGGGAAAGCCCTAGCCAATGAAATTGGGCATGTTGGTGTCGTCAGGGACCAGGGTCCGAGAGTTGATCATGCCGCCGGATCTCGCGATACCTTGTATTCAGGGTGGCAGAAACATGATACAATGATCAGATAACCACAAAGATTCCGCGGACCACGGAAAAGGGAGTTGGCGCCGCTTACTATTGGAATCCGCAAAAGTTTGGCTTCCGTTAACCAGTTTCAATGCCGCGGCACCATTAGCGACAAACCTCAGCTGCAGCCCTCGGAAAGCTGCCTCTGCCGAACCGTGCCACGATGTGCAGAATAGGGGTTTCCATCGGTAACAGCTGCCGTGGCGGCATGCTGCTACAGCCCTATTTGGAAGTCCATCCCTGGCCCCATGTCCCCCCCCAGTTCTTTTGCCGCCTGTAGCCTTGTTGAGTAAGGAAGATCCCCGGGAAGGCTGTTTGGTTCCTCCTTCAGTTGCACATAGTCCCCCTCACCCCCGTTGAACTCAGTGTGGATAACTGGATACCATCTATAATGGGGATAATGGGGACCTTCTTCCTGCATCTCCAGCTGGACCTTTGTTCGGTAAGGAAGATTCCCAGGTAGGAAATTTGGTTTGTCCTGGATCTGTATTAAGCCCCTCCCCTACTGAAGGAAATGGGGACATCAGCGGGAGGTCCCCTAAGAAATCTCCTGAAGAAAGGACCACTTTGGATATGATGGGCAGGCAGTGTCTTTTGATAGGTGACTTTATATCCAAACTTTATGGGCAGTTTGACTCCATAAATGCCTTGATTGTCCAGCAATCTTTCCAACTTAGGGAGATTGGTGAAGAAACTAGGCTTTGCCAGGCAGAATTAGCTAAATTACACTCCGTGACTCCTTATCCAGCAGGGAATGATGCCGTGCTGAACAAGTCCTTAGAGGGCTTTGGTGGGATGGAGGCCTCAGTGCTGGGGAGGACCACTCTATTGCCAATCGATCCGGGGGCGTTAGCTTTTATAATTGGATCTGCTCCTTTTGGAACTCCCCCACTTTGGAATTCGAAACACAAAATTCAACACTATATTGCTAGGATTTTGGGTCATCCTTTCTCCCTAAATTGTATCACATGAGTATGCTCATGTGTTTTTAACAGTCAACGGCTGGTAATTATTTCCGTACCGTCCAGATAACTGATAATTTAATGCTATCTAAGGCTCGGTTTGCATACTGGGGGGTCCAGCTGCAAATCCAGATCCAGAAATTAGCCCTCTTTTGAATTTACATAATAAGGCTATGAGCCACCCTGAGACCAAATCTCCTGCCTCCTCTTTGGGCAGCAGAGGACCATCTGAACTCTTAGTTAGTTCTGATCAGCTTCGTCTGACTTTTTCCATGCAGAAACCAATGCCTATATCACCAGAGAGAAGCCTTCAGAGGCTTCCTATGATCTCTCCTGTTCAGATACCTTCCTCGGTTGCTTCCCATAGTGGTGGACCTGAAAATGGGCAATGAGATTATTTGAGGAGCCTGCCTTTGAAGGGCAGGAAGGTCTCACCTGATCTGGGGATGCCCCTTCAGAATATTTTTGCAGAAGCTGGACAGCTAGAGGGAGCCTTGGATAAGCACCTGGAGGTGAGATCAGGTCCTGCACAATGACTGACTGTGGATGCAAATATTGGCTCCTTTGCACTTTGCTCTTGGAACATTGCGAGGTGGGCAAGGCATAGTAAGGAGCCAGACTTTATTTCCCTTGCCCAGAAATACCATGTAATATTGCTACAGGAGACCTGGGTTAAGATACCACTTGAACTAGACGGATTTACTGCCTATAGTCTACCAGCAGTCTCTTATAACCAGCGTGGGAGGGCATGTGGAGGGCTGGGCTGTCTTGTTGTCCAGCCTTCCCCATTTAAGGATATTGTGGCCATATCATTGCCGCACCTTGCTCTTGACTTTGTTGCCACTTTGGGCCCCTATAAATGGGTGATTATTACCATTTATGTACCACCCTGTAATGCAGGCTCATTTAGGAAGAATATCTGGGATTTATTGGGAAATTTCCTTGATCAGCTGTGTACGGACCACCCAGAGGCCCTCTTGATTTTGGCTGGGGATTTTAACTCCAGAATTGGCCCAGATGATGCGACCCTTAGCCCTTTTGTGATATGTTTTCTTTGCCACCATCTGAGGTACTGAAGACCAGGGCCTCCAAAGATTTGCAAATTAATTCATTGGGGATTAGGTTAGCTGAGCTGGCTCTTGCCCATAATCTTTATGTTCTGAATGGTGCTGGCTTTCGGAATTGTCCGGGAGAATTTACTCATGTGGGGCCTTTGGGCTCGAGCACTATTGATTTTATTATGGTTTCAGCATTAGCTTTGCCTCAGATTGCTGATTTCTCCATTGGAATGGAGCTTTTGGGAGATCATTTGCCACTTCACCTTTTAATTGGGGAGAGCTGGCAAGATACTGTATCCAGCAGCAATCTTGTTCCATCATTAGAAGACTTAGAAATGTATAAAGCTCCTTTCTGGAATACTGATATGACTTCTAGGATCACCTTACTGATCCAACAGCCACATATAACTGGCCTTAGAGATTCATTGATTCAGGCCAATGACTGGGGCGAGATAGTTGATATATATGGCCAGCTTTCTTCTGGTCTATCTCAACTAACTCAGTAGGCTGGCAAGCCCAGTAAGCCATTCTCTGTAGAGACACATAAAATCTGGTTTGAAGGAATGCCAGGCTCTTAGAACTGAATTGAAACATCAGTATAGGGTCTATAGGCAGGCTTCCCTTTCCAAAATGCTTTTAGAGTATACTACACTTAAAAGGGACTATAGACTCCTGATTAAGGAAAAGAAAAAGCTTTATTGTGAGGCACAATGGGTGGAACTTCTTCAGGACTCTGACCTAAAGGATGTGAGGACGTTTTGGCAAATAATAAAGCGTATGGTTAACCCCAGTCCAAGGGTATTAGATCATCTAATTGCTCCAGAGCTCTGAGTGAGACATTTTATGGCTCTTTACCAGACCATGGAAGATCGACAGGAGGAAGAGCCCCTGACCTTGAGCTGGAGTGACCTGGAGATGCTCCCCCCCTGGCCACTGGTGATGGAAGGGGAGGTTGTTGATTTGATCAATTCATTCCAGAGTAATAAGGTGCCTGGTCCGGATTTAATTCACATCAACTTTGTTAAAGAGCACAGCGACTGGTGGTTGCCATTGGTCGTTAAATTATTTATAGCAATTAATAATACTGGCAAGATCTCACCTATATGGGTTACTGCCCTGGTGGTGCCCTTTTTAAAGAAGGGGTCTAAGGAAGACCCGGCTAACTATAGGCCCATCAGTCTTTTATCTGTTATCGGGAAAATTTATGCGAAGCTTTTGCTGCATAAATTATTGGGGTGGATGCAGCAGGAGGGGATCATTGCCCCAGAGCAGGCGGGATTTCAATCTGGACTGTGGAGCAATGTTTCATTCTGTACCATCTGGTGGCAAGGTACAGAGCGTGGAGTGGAGTGGTATAGGCCGCCTTTCTAGATCTGAGGGCTGCCTTCGACTCAGTAGACAGGGAGATACTGTGGAGCAAACTACAGGACTCTTCTGCGGAGCGAAGGTTGGTGTGTCTTATCCGTGCTCTGTACTCACAGTCTGCTCTGAGGGTGAGGATAGACCCTCGGGGACATGTTACTAGGGCTGATGCGGCAGCAGCTGTTACCGCGCCGCGATTCCGTTCCACCATTTCGGAATTGCCCGCGCCACACTGTGACTTTTCTGCGGACATTCCGCTAATTCCGCCAGAATTCTGCAAATCACGGAATTGTGGAAAAATTGCGGAAATTGCGGAAAACCGCTATTCCGCTATTTTGTGGTGCTGGCGGAATTGCGCAAGTAACGAAAATGTCATGTTTCCACGATTCCACTAAGTAGCGGAATTAAATAAGCGGAACCACGGAACCGCGGAATGAAACTAGCGGAATGAAAGCCTCTGCCATGCCATTCCACTAATTGCGGAAACACTGTTTCCGCCGGAAATAGCTACCGCTGCGATATTCCGCTACAGCCCTACATGTTACTCCACCAATCCGTGCCTGCTCTGGAGTTAGGCAAGGTTGCATCTTTGCACCAATTCTCTTTAATTTCTACCTACATGCAGTTATTTCTAAAATGACTGTTTCAACTTGTTTTCCCCTGAAACTGGCAAACAGACCAACTGGTTGTCTCTGTTATGCAGATGACGTGGTACTCTAATCACAGACTCGCGTGGGCTTAACTAGGCAACTTAAGGTTTTCATTGATTTTTGTGAAGCACATAGATTGACACTTAACTATCAAAAATAGAAAATTGTTGTATTCTCATTAAAGAAGAAAATCTATAGATGGGCCATAGGTCCGTAGGAGATTCAATAAGTTACAGTCTTTAAATATTTAGGAATATTGTTCAATCAATAACTTACCTGGAATGATCATGTTCACAAATGCCTGACGGTGACCAAAGGCCCAGTTCATGCCATCTTTAACCTTTTTGCATGACAAGGCAGATCTGTGGTAGTACCCATGCTGCGGGTCTATAATAGGAAAACGAGGTCGCAGGTTTTGTATGGTGCAGAGCTTTGGGCCCTCTTTGTCAGGAAAAACCTGGACTCTCTGCAATCCAGGTTCCTGACCTGATGGGGCTTTTAGGTAACACCAAGGGGACCCTGCATACAGTTGTGAGGTTGGAGCTAAGTCAAAGGGGATGGCAGCAGATGGCTCTCGAGCTAGCTCTTAAGGTGTGGTGCAGAGTCTTCACTGAACAAGGATCTGAACTCCTGAGGTAGCTTAGCCGTGATACCTACATCAGCCCATGGCGAAGGAGGGTTGAGGCTTGCCTCCAGGAAATGGGGCTATCTCAGGAATATCTGACTCACAGACCCTCAGCAACAGTTTTGAGGGAGGTAATCCAGAGGGCAGAGGATATTGACAGGCAGATGGAGATGGCCCTCGTTGTATGGTTTTGTATCTTGCCATGCCAATTTCTGTTAGAGCTAAACACTTGATCTTCCAGGTAAGAGTAAATGCGTTACCATCTAAGGTTTCGGAGGGTTGCTTTCTGGGGCTTCCCTTTTCGGAATGACTCTGCCCATTTGATCAAGTGGAGGTGGAGACTCCTAGACATATGCTATTGCATTGTCATTTATATGACAACCTTAGGGAGAAATTCCTGTGACCAATTCTGACCCAGATCCCAGGGAGATAAGAGGGAACAATCTTGAATTACTTGTTGAATAATTCAGACCGAGACCGAACTAAGCTTCTTGAAGAATTTCTCCTCCAGATGTCATATGTACAGAGGAGATTTCTGGAGTTTAGACCACTTATAGAATATTCTTTATAGACTCCTCTAGTTGGCTGGTGTAGGTCTCCTTATCTCTGGATGGAATTAAGGCTGGTTTATTCTTAGGTGGGTTCTTTAGGTAACTGGGTTGACTAAACAGGGCTTGTCCCTTATGTGGATATGTTAAATCTATTTACCTGGGGGTATTAATTGTGGTAGATATATAATTATAATTAGTTTCTATGTTCATTGACATGTTTAACTTGGGGGGCTTTGGGGAGGTCAAGCCTATTCCTTGGGATGCTTTTTAGTATGGGGAGTCCTGTTTGTGTCTACTTTACTCTGTACTGACAACTGGTATAAGTTGAATTATTTAAAGTATTAAATTTGATGTTTTAGTTTTTCCTTTATACTAGCAATGGATTAATATGTTATGAATCTTTCTTGTTTTGTTGTTGTTTTGTATGCAATGACCGTGTGCTTAATAAATATTATCTAATCTAATCTTTCTATCTATCTCAAAGAGAATGGAAAATGTCCCTACAGCCACTTTTATTTTGCCCCTGCCAGCCAATCAAAATCTGTCCTGTGGTTTTCCATCACTCAACTGTCCTGTCCCATACCCCACTCCTACCAAATATGGCACAGAGGGTGATTTCAGATGTTATGGGCACCCAATTCACCACAGTGGATTCCCAGCGGTGGCAAGCTGGCTAACCACCCCCCATGGGCAAGAAAGGCCCCAAACAGATGTGATGGGAATGGGACCATGGCAGGGAATTGAACCAGCAGACCACAGCCCGGGGCAGCGCAACAGATGTTACGCCAATCCCGGGCCATGGTCAAAACACTCAGAAGGCACCGGGATGGCCCATTCTGGCTGCTGCTGCTGCTTCTGATGCTGTTGTCCCCCACTGCCTCCATGTTCAGCACGACCACTGCCTCATCCGCCTGTGACTTCACCACCTCCTCCTCCTTACTTGCTCGCTTGCCCTCCACTCTCCTCTCCCTTCCAACTCACTCCATCCCACCATGTCCCGCTGCTTCTGGATGCCCTTCACCATGTCCCTCCCTGGCCCATGTTGTTGCTCGTTGCCTGGCAGTTACGCTGGGGGCTTTGTACCCAGCTGGGAATCGTTCTGCTTGATTCTGGCCGGTGGTTGCTGTTCAGATGTTACTTTTTTTTGTTTCCCAGTGGGAATCGCTTTGACCATGCTTTCGGAGATGGTCCAGGCCGAAGCTCTGGAAGCATGGTTAATTTTGACCCCTGGTGGGGATTGACTGTGGTGAACATCTGGCACCCGCGAAACAGATGTTCAGGGTGCTTTGGCCCCGCCGCAGGATTGACTGTGGTTCACTGTGGTTGACTGTGATCTCGTAATATTTGAAAATATCCTAAGCTTGGTTTCCTAGCTTATATAAGCTATGGTTAACCATCTGGATCACTCCGGCCATGCTTGCAATCCCGCCAGCACTCGATTGAGTTTTCTGAAGTTGTCTGAAGTTTTCTGGGGACCGGCCTTGGTACCCAGAACTTCAGAATTTGGAAATTTGGAACTGGGGAACCGAATGCTTGGTGAAATCTGAAGTTTTCAGAGGACTGAGTTTCAGCACTAGTTAATGCCTAGAATGTGTTGGACATGCAAAATGCTGTTAAGCTTCAAGCAGCATAACACAAATGTCCTAACCAAACTCAGAAACAACACTGATGATTCACACCATGCACCACACACTGATTATACTACATACTTGAATATTTGTATTTAGAACTCCTAATAGTCACTGCAATCAAGAGTATAAAATTGCAAGAAAAGTGATATCACAGAAGATGACCACCCTTTCCCATATCAGCCACTTCTTTGCAACTTTCTACCTTTGGGTAGATTCCAAATTCCATTTGCTGCATCAGAGGATACCTGTAGAAAGATATTCTATTATAAGTTGCTTTAAACTGTTCTTATGTAGAAAAAAACTTCTTGAGCTCTTTCATAACACTTATGGGTGATTTCAGATGTTACGCGGTCCTGATTCACCACAGTGGATTCCCAGCGGGGGTGAACCGAACAACAACCCCCATGGTCAGTAAAAGCCCTGAACAGACGTGACGGGACCGGGATCATGGCAGGGAATCAGGTAACCAGATCACAGCCCAGGGCAGTGGAACAGATATTACACCAATCCTGGGCCGGGCCGTGGTCAAAGCACCCAGAAGGCACTGGGGTAGCTCATTCCGGCTGCTGCTGTGTGCCCTTTAAATCTCCCTCCCTGGCCTGTGTTGTTACTGGTTGCCTAGCAGTGACATTGGGTGCTCTGTCCCTGGCTGGGAATAATTTCCTTTGTTTCTGGCTGGTGGTTGCCGGACAGATGTTACTTTTTGTTGGTTCCCATCGGGAATCTCGTTGACCACGCTTTTGGAGATGGTCCGGGGGGGGGGAACTCCAGAAGCGTGGTTGATTTTGACCCCATGTGGGTATTGACCGTGGTGAACATCTGGCGCCCACAAAACAGATGTTCAGGGTGCTTTGGCCCCACCACGGGATTGACCGTGGTTCACTGTGGTTGAGCGTGATCTCGTAACGTCTGAAAATACCCTATGTTTTGGTGAAGGTGGAAACGCTCCACTGCAGTTTTGAGAAATTAGCACATGGCCTAGTCATGAACACTCTAACTGTAAACTTGAGGTTGCTCAGTATGGATTGCACATCCTAAACATAACTGTCCACAGGCCTGAACTTCCATCAAAAACTCCTTCAGAAGGGCCAATTCATCTTGAAGCAACTTAGATGCACAAGCCATTGAGTCTTTCTCCATTCCTCAAATGGTAAGGTTAACATTGGATTATTGGTCTTCTCTATGGCCAGTGGGTAGGACACCCAAAACTTCAGCCAAACACTACAAGGTTGCAAAGATTAATCTGTATCTACCCTTACTACAAACTGAAAATCATCAAAATAGTGAGTAATCACAGGTTTCCCAGTTTTATGCCTAACTGCCCACTTAAAAAAACTATTGAGATTCTTGAGCTGTTTCAGGAGGGGCGGGGTATAAATGTGAATAAATAAATAAATAAATAAATAAATAAACTGAATGCACTACAAGACAATGGGTATTTTTTCATGGACGGACTGCCCTGTTCGTGACCATGCCAGCTGGCTTCACTCCCAGGTGGCCCATCCTTCTAAAGAAGTCTCGCTAGATGTGCAGGTGGAGCAGGCACGAAGGAGGCTGTGCCAGCTCCAGGGCAGCCATGCCAGTAGTTCTGAAGAACTCCCTGTACTTTCACCGGTGGAGCAGGTTGGCCAAACCTGGGGCACTGTATTGAAAAGAAGCAGAGGTGATCTGATGTACAGACCCATGCTGCTGCTCTGTTTCCAGCCAGCCATTGCCCTGGGCAACACCATAACATTGCGGATACTCTAGCCTGCAATGCTATGGTGTGTGTGGGGCACCATGTGGGTGGACTGAGGGCTAGGGGGGCAGTTGATCTAGACCTGGGTGCGTATGGGAGTGGGTGAATACGGGAGTGCCCCCCCCAGTGCCGCTCTGGTGGTGGCAGGCCTACATCTGTCTGAAAACACCCACTGAGCATGCCTTAGGCATAGCCGTATTTTAAGAATACATGTCTCAGGCTGAAAGCCCCAAAGGTCAAAATCAGTAGTGTATAATTGAAGGAGCTGACTTGATATTTGGCATGAATGCACCTACCCAACGTTCCCTGATCAACTTGACCAATAAATACAAATATGTATTATGCACAGAACACTGACAGACCTTACTCAAGGAGTATGAGATATGATAAATAAACCTATACTCCCCAAAGCATTTTCGGCATCACACCAGGGAAGAGGTATAAAAAACAAACCTACTACCCAGGCTGCCCTATTCTCTTTTATAATTTTCTCCTTCGGAGCTCCTTCTACCACTGAGTTCAGGTTACATGATTTAAAGCTGATGTTTGCTAGGGGATTCAGAAACCCAAACTAAAACCCTATCATGTGTAAACAGCATGTTTCTTTTAAAAAGTAATTTTATAGCAGTCCCAGGAACATGTTCAGCCAGGGCCACTTTCTCTTGTCTCCAACATATCCACTGGCTTCATGTTAATCTTTCTGGTGGATTGAACCTGGGAGCTGACACCACAAAAGCTGTCTTTTCAGCAGCTAAATTGCCCTAGATCCACCCATGGAATTAGTTCCCTTCTGATAAATTAAAGGCAGAGATGCATGTCAGGGTGGAGTATCACATTCTTCCCCACCATCTTGGTCCATATACTCACACCAGCGAGGCATTGTCAAAACACAATTTTTGTTAATAAATTTTCCAGGACAAACATTTGCAGCATTTCAGATTATAAAGTCCCTGAGCTATAAATAGTATTTTCATTTAAGTCATTTTCAGCGCTTAACAAATATATTTAAATAAAATAAATAAATAATAATAATAAAATTGTGGTAACAATAACTGGGGACAATCCCAAGCCCTGTGAACGAGTGCACATGTGATGTGTGGGTCTAATCCTACTTTTCCTTACTGGAATCCCCTTTTCCATACTCATACTCATCCCCAGGAAACCCTTCTTATTGGAGCGTTTCCTTCTTATCTAACTGAAACTAGACCTGAATGAAGCAATAGCAGCAAAAGCTGTTTCTGTCAAAAAGAGACCATTCACCTGTGCTCGCATGATGAGGAAGTTACTGTCTTCACTATTTTCATTAGTTTCCATTTGGTAATTTGGTACATCTGGTGATTATTCTTAGGCAGAAACAGCCACACACCAGGTAACCTTCCTTATATGCTGCTTATGTTTGCTTGGTATAATCGCAAGTTCAGTACATCACTTTAAATCATTTCCCTTATTAGTCCTCATTTTTACTCCTTGTAAATTATATTTTGATTAGTATATTTTGAGGGCTAGCCCTTGTTTCTGCATTCTGATGCCAGAATGTTGTAAAATGCTGGAAACTGATGAAAATACCAGAAACTAACTGGCAGAAAATACTTTAAAATACCAAAATTCTGAAAACTAACTAATTCTGAAAAATACCAAAAACTAACACAAATGTCCAAAAGTGGTGAACAATCACAGGTGCTGATTTCGACAACAGTGAAAGTGTGGATTCAATGGATAGTGTGTAAATACGAACTAACAGTCTCAAGTGCTCCTGAAAGGTAGGTATCTATTTTCCAGTGATATGGAAACAGTTGTTCTTGTGTCAGTTCTAGCTGGGACCTATTCCTCTATGTAACATGCATAAAGAAAGGTTTGTCACAGCTCCTGTTCGCAGTTTTCAGATTGAAAACTCATAATCTGTAGATAATATTTACACTGTTTAGCTATTAACTAAATACTATCATACTAAAGTACATTAAGGTTTGAAAACTTTACTCCATGTTTCTGGACAATCTTGAGTTAGTTCACATAGCTTAGGCAGCTGTGGACTGAAACCCAGCAACACAGGGCTCCAAGTGGGAACAGGCCAATGGAACAGAAGCTAAATTCTGTTTTCCTGTGGTCCCTGTAACCCCTTTACTTTCCTTCTGCTAAGGACTAAGTTTTTTCCTCCTCTTCCATACGGTTTTCTACCTAGTTCTTTTTCCAGATCCATCAGGGGACCATTGATAGGAAAGAAAAAAAAGTCCCTCCCCCTTTCCATGACAAGACTGACAGACTGTGGCTACTGGTGGCCATGAAGAACCACTGTAGAGAAAGTCCTGCTAATACCACCTGAAGTATCAGACATGGGGGTTTCAGTAGGATTGTAGGGAAAGAGTGCTCATATGAAATCCTAAAGAAAATCTTGTGAATTAATGTGAATTTTCTTATTTTTAATATTGTAATTATTAAGACAGACAAAAGTTGCAGGTTTCCAACCAGACACTCTCCAGGATTTGACTCCTGGCTCTATAGCTTGAGACAACTCAAATCATAACATAGTCAGCAATAGCATTATTGAGATGAAGAAATTCTTCCCTTTTAAATATCATTTTCAGTCTAGGAAGCCCTAAACAGTAGAGAATAATCATATGCGCTTATGTATATATTCCTATTCCTGGTTTGAAAGTGACAATAGGAGACGAAAAATTACAGAAAACCAATCAATAAGGGATGAAGAATTTCAACTAATCCTCAATGGGTGAAAACAGACATGACGCTAACCACCCTTTAACCATCCTTGGTGGTCATTTATGCATGTTTCAGGGCTGCATAGGGCACCAATACAGCCCTGCAACATGCATAAATAACCACCCAGGGTGGTTAAAGGGTGGTTAGTGTCATGTCTGTTTTCACCCAATATTAGCTACATAACTTAATTCCCCAAATTTCTTTAACGTTCTTTCCTACTGCTTATCACATAGCTAAGAATATAGTATCAACCGTCTTTTGGGGTCACTGGACCAGACAGTGAGTGTAAATGATAATCTGAGATGAGAAAGAAGGACAAAACTGAACCACTAAGACTGCTCCCAATGGTTCTAAAAGCACTCCTTAACAAGGAGTTGGAGTGACTCCCATATTGAGTTTCACACAAGGTCTCAGAATACAGATGATAAACCCTGACTTAACAAAATCCCCAAGAGTCCTACAATAATACAAAGGTTGCACATCACCTTGAATGCGTTAGTCATGCATTCAGCAATAGCAATGAATGTGTAATCCTCCAGTCACACTATAAATGCACAGTAATGTCTGAAATAAAACTTACATCAAATGATGAGGCCCTGATGATTTGAAGAGTGGGGAATGAAGGAAATGCAGGAATGTTTTTCTATCTGGAAAGTATTAGAGTTCATTCACTTATTATTATTTAATGTAGTAGAAGCCAATTGGTATACCTCAGTAGATGTAAAAACACCCCCAATAAGCTGATGTCCCAATTAAGGCAATAGAACCTTAGTCATGATTGCAGCATTGTGAAAAATATTTCCCAGAACTCTGTCCCGTTTAAAAAGCTATTGTGATTAACTAATTATCTGTGTTCTGATAATCAGTGGAGCTGACTGAAAAACCAAACTGGATTGACTTCCTATCATGCTAGGCTTCCCAAATGCACATAATATTCAGTCTCTGTTAGGGGTGTGCAGCACTTACCTCATTTGTTTTAGTTTTCTATCATTTTCTGAGAACCATGATCACGCACTCCAATGTACAATTAAGGTATAAATTAATCAGCAAAACTAAGTCACAAAAGATGAAGTGTGAAGCTCTGGCATGACATGTTCAACATCAGGATAAATTCTTACTAAGTAAGTTTATAGCGGGTTATTTATTTATAGGGGTATATTAATTTATGTGTTAATAAAGAATAACAGTAGTAATAAATATTTATAATTGTAGTTTATACTAATTTTATGTTACTTTATCCATAACTATTTTGTGTTATTACTCCTTCTGGGCCACCAGTATAGGTTGTGATATAAGTCTATATATTTATATAAATAATCTTAGTGATTTCATCATATGATGTAATGGCTTTAAGGCAATGGTTCTCAATCCAAACTTTTTGCCTGTATGTCCCTATTTTGAGACCTAAATATAATCCCATGACCCTATGCAGCAACAAGGACATGCAAAGTACATCAAATAACCCTTAAGGGTCATGATGACCCATAGTTTAAGAATCTCTGCTCTCAAGATTGACTCATTCTCTAGGGAGCCATTTTATTTATTTAAAACATTTTTAACCTGTCCATCCTGCTACAGGCAGCTCTGGGTGGCATACAACATTTCCACTAATAACAGTAAAACAGCTTTAAAATATTGAACAAAAGGGAGGAATAAAAAATATCCCCAACCACCCACCACCCTAACCCATTCCCCCCACTGTACCCATCCTCCCCCTCAAAAGCCAGGCGGAACAGCCATGTCTTGCAACAGTGTTGAAACAAGGGGAGATCGGGGCCAAATGGGCCTCCACTGGCAGGGAATTCCACAGCCATGGAGCAGTCATTGAAAAGGCCCTCCATATCGTTGGTTAATAGTTTGTCTCCAATGAAACTAAGGAGAAAAGAGTATATTAGAGTATGTACTCTAAGTACTGGACTATATAGTTTCCAGGAATGAATGAAACACACTTGAAGCTGGTAAATATAATTTACCATTTGGTATTAATTTTGAGAAATCCTTCCGATTTTAATTCCGGGTTGCGCATAGCAGTGTTTGTAGATTCATCTTTAATTCCTGCCCTGGAGACTCCAAGTCACCTTTGGAGAGCTTAGTGATCAACGTTTAGTTATTTTTTCTCCCTTCCCACCAACCCACCATTTAAATTTGCAAGTGTAACAAGAACTTTCCCTTCTACAGTAGATTTCCTTGGGTAGGGTGGGAAACTGCCATTTCCCCTCCAAAATGCTGCTCTGTTCCTTTAAGACAGAGCAGGGTTTGTGACCCCCACTACTGTGACAGGAGAGCCAATGAGGATGAAGGAAGCCAAGCGGGACATGCAGGGGATCTAAGTGCCCCGCAGGCTTCCCACCAGTAGGAGCACTGCAGCTTTTAAACTCCACTTCTGGCTAAAGAAAGGCTTTTGGAGCATGAAAACCAACCCACCCACCCACCCTTGTAAACAAGTCACTGCGAGTTGTAGGACAAGTCACCAATTTGGAGCTGGGAATGAAATCGCCCTACCCCAGGTATAATTGACTGATCTTTTCTAAGCAGGGCAATTGTTTGAGCAACCAGTGGGGGCATGTTTAAGCTACAGGGCTGGTGTGGTTGTCTTAGTTATAATTTTAGCAACTGTGCACTTGGTCTAGTGTGTAATTTAATTAAATGGTTGGTTAAGACATTAAGTAAAAGATAATGTGACCTGTTGAGAGGGAGTGTCAGGAGGACCAAACCACAAGGTGCAGGGTCAGCCCTCTTCCTTACAATGGGCAGTCTGAGAACACAGTCTTTCACCTTTCTTTCCTCTCTCCTTGCTCACTAGGGGAAGGGGAGGTGATGGCCTTGTGGATGCTGGCAGGTTCACAGGGCTACTAGATGCAGGGGGTCTTGCCCTATTTTGATGCTCTGGGCCAGGGTGGAAGATGATCACTAGATGAGCCTATGAGAGGTCTCCGCTGTGTGCCACTGGACCTTGTTTGTCTGAATACCAATTTTACTAAATAGTTGCTGTCTTTAGGAATGGGCAAACAGATCGTGGTTTGGGTTCAACAGTTCAGTTCGGTCGTGTTTGTTCGGGCGTTGGAGAAAGGCTCTCTGTGCAAGAAATGATGGCCCCAGACCCATGATGGTGGGTCCTGGGGCTAGAGTGGCAGCTTCTGGATATTGGCCACAGCCCTCCCTGCCTGTAACTTGGCCCCAGGACCTGATGGCAGGTCCTGGGGCTGGAGTGGCTGTTTCTTGATACAGTGAAACAATAGCACCTCTATGCGAGGAATGATGGCCCCAGACCCATGACGGTGGGTCCTGGGGCTAGAGTGGCAGCTTCTGGATACATATCGGCTACAGCCCTCCCTGCCTGTAACTTGGTCCCAGATCCCTGATGCCGGGTCCTGGGGCTGGAGTGGCTGTTTCTTGATGCTGTGGAATGACATGCCTGTGTACGAGGAATGATGGCCCCAGACCCATGACTGTGGGTCCTGGGGCTAGAATGGCAGCTTCTATATATTGGCCACAGCCCTCCCTGTCTGTAACTTGGCCCCAGAACCCTGACGGCGGGTCCTGGGGCTGGAGTGGCTGTTCCTTGGTGCGGTGGAATTACATCACCTCTGTACGAAGAATGATGGCCCCAGACCCATGACGGTGTAACTGGTGGAATGCCCCATTTGCAACAGCAGCCACCTGGACATCCAGGCAGAGCTGCAGATCCAGGTGCACCCCCAGACACCAGACCTGAGATACCAGGGGAGGACAGACCCCATCAATGATGGGGGCCATCACTCCCCCAGCTTTCCCCACAACCATCACCTCCATCTTGTCAGGATTTAACCTCAGGCAGCTCACCCTCATCCAGTCCCCCACAGCTTCCAAATACTGGGTAAGCACTGAGACTGCTGGACCTGGGTCTGATGAAATGAGAGATATAGCTGGGTGTCATCAGCATATTGATGACACCGTATACCAAACTCCCTGACAACCTCCCCCAAAGGCTGCATATACACATTGAACAAGAGAGAGGGGATAAGTTAGAACCTTGCAGAACCCCACATGTGTAGCCCCGGGGAGAAGATGAAAAATCACCCAGGATCACACATTGGGTTCTTTCAGCCAGGAAGGAGTGGAACCATTCAAGAACAGTCCCGGTAATCTCTGTCTGGTCCCGCAGCTGAGTCACCAACAACTCATGATCAATGGTATCAAATGTAGCCGAGAGATCTAACAGAATCAACAGGGTCAAACAACCCGGGTCCAACTCATGGGAGAGTTCATTGACCAAGGCCACAAGCACAGTGTCCGTGCTATAACCTGGATGAAAGCCAGACTGAGAGGGATCAAGAAAGTTGACCCGGTCCAAGTGCTCCTGATGCTGTCAAGCCACCACCTGTTCAATAACATTCCCTAAAAAGGGAAGGTTAGAGACTGGCCAATAGCTGGTCAGGATGCCAATATCAATGGTTTCTTGAGCAGGGGCCGTACCACAGCCTCCTTGAAACAGTCCGGCACCCTGCCCTCCCCAAGGGAGGCGTTGACAATCCCTGCCAGCAACGGCCCTAGATGCTTTCAAAGAGAGGCTTAAACTTTATGATGGTGCCAACCAAGATGTACTAGATCACTTACATGAGGATATTGACAATTTGGAATAGAAGACTCAAAGTGGCACAACACAACTTGCTATGCTTCTTTCTGCAGCAAGACAAATATTGAATGGCTGAGAAATAGGCATGCAAAACAACAGACAGAAGATGAGACTGCTTCATAAGACTACCCATAAACTGAATTGATGTGTACCCTTAACAAGAAGGGTAATGCCACTTCATGAAACTCGTGGGTGGCAATTTTAAAACAAATAAAAGAAAATATTTTTTCACTCCGCATATAATTGGGTTGTGGAATCTACTGCCAGAGGCTGTGGTAAGGGCCAGTACTATAGCTGAGTTTAAAAGGGATTTCGACAAGTTTCTGGAAGATAGGTACATTAGCAGCTATTAGACAGACAGGATCAGGGAACATGACGGGAGCTGGGGGAAAACAACAGGGAATGGATCTTCCATTGTGACCTGTTGGGTGCTTCTCCCAAAGCCACTGTGATTGGCCGCTGTCAGAGACAGGATGCTTGGCTAGATGGACCATTGGTCTGACTCAGTATGGCACTTCTTATGTTCTTATGTTAAAGTGGGACGTGTGCGTTTTCTGACAGAAAAGGAAGAAGGGTGCTTCACTGAGCCAAGCACTTACCAAAAACACTGAGAACAGCATCAAGATATTTGGCGAATATGATGACAGCCTGAAGTGCAGAATAGCAAGACTTGACCTTCTAGCATATGAAGCAAAGTATAATTTGAATTGCTATACACAGAAGAGAAGCTGGTGTGTGGCTTGGATCATAAACATCAGAAAGCACTGACTGGTAACCAGTATGATGATGTGTTCTTCAGGTTGCTGCAGAAGTTGGACATTGGCCTCCAAAATGGACACATCTATACAATGAACACTGTGCGGGACCAGTTTCGTAACATACTGAAGGCAGGTGCGCTGCAACACAGCTGCTATACAACACAGAAGCTAAAACAGAGAATTGAAGAACGTTATGGTGAAAGTGTCCAATTTGTAAAACCACTCAATCGATCACAACCATTGCTTTTATTTCCATCCGTACCAACTGGAGTTGTTGTTCAGGAGCTAAAGTGCAACATTGACATACAAGATGACAATGATATAGATGAAGACCGTACAACCGACTTCAGTGATAAAGATCAGATCTTTATCCATGTGATGCATCATGTCACTGCTAAAATTAAGTCTGATCGACAAGCAATGCATGGCCACAACTCCTAGGAGAACGTTGATGAGAGTCATGCTGAAGTTATAATCCCAGACTTTCTGTACATGCTCCTCTGTCTGATTCTCACACAAAACATGGATGACAGTTCAACCTCCTGAGCTGCGCACTCGAATATTAAGCATATCACAAGATATTGTATTTTCTGCTTCCAACAGCAGGAAACACATGCCTAAGCATATTGGTCATGGACTTATTATTCATCAAGCAATCAGATCCAAAGCTATGATCCAACGTGTACATTATTAATTATTATTAATTATTATTATTATTAAGCATTAATATAGCACCAACAATGTACCTGGCAGTTTACAATTGTAAGAAAGAGACACGGTCCCTGCCCCAAGCGGCTTACAATCTGAGAAAGACAAGGGGGTGAGGGGGAACAGAGGAAGAGACAAAGATACAAAGATGAACTCATGAGGTCTCAGGTGCACATGCTTGACTTAGTTAAAAATATGTAGTTACTCATTTAATGTTACACAAGATATAGTGATTCAGGATAAGTCAGCAGGGGGGCGAGGAGCTAGGGAAAGCTTGATGGAAGAGGTGGGTTTTGAAGATTTGGAGGGAGGAAGCCAAGCGATTGTGTTCAGGGAGGTGAGTTCCAGGCATGGGGGGCTGCCAGGGAAAAGGGGCAGATGCGTTTTGAGGAACAGGGGAGCCATGATCAGGTGAGGGTGGTGGCAGAGGAGGAGAGGAGCTCCTGAACAGGAGTGTAGTGGGAATGGAGTGCTGAGAGACAGGGGGGAGCAAGACCATGAAGAGCCTTGTAGGTAAAAACCAGGAATGCATTCAGGAAGAGGGAGCCAGTGGAGTGAGGAGAGGAAGGCCTGTACCTGGTCAAAGCGGCGGGCAAGGTGGATGACCTTGGCAGTAGAGTTATGAACAGAAATGAGAGGAGTAAGGTGAGAGCAAGGAAGGCCAGTGAGAAGGAGGTTGCAATAGTCAAGGTGAGTGATGACAAGGGTGTGGACAAGGATTTTATCAGAGAAAACAGTGAGGAAAGGATGGATCTTAGCAATGTTGTACAGAGAGAAGTGACAGGATTTGGCAACAGAATCGATATGAGGTTTAAAGGAGAGGGAGGAGTCAAAGATGAACCCTAGGCTACGTGCCTGAGTGACAGGCTGGATGTTGACCCCCATCAACGAAGACAGAAGGAAGAGAGAGAGGAAGAATTAGGGAGGAAGATGAGGAGTTCGGTTTTAGCCGTATTATGTTTGAGCTGATGATGAGACATCCAGGCAGAAATGTCAGAGCGGCAGTTAGTGAGACAAGACTGGATAGAGGGAGAGAGATGAGGTGGAGAGATAGAGTTGGGTATCATCAGCATACAGATGGTACTGGAAACCATGATATTCCATGAGCTATGACATTCTGCTGGACACTGCATTAGCTATGGGCGAGTTCAGAGAATAGAGAGCAGTATTGCAGATTATAAGTCATCACACTTCACTCTAGTTTTCACCCCAGAGAACTCATGGACATTACATACGTTTGGTGCAGTTACTACCTAAGGAGCTTCATAAGATGCATTCAGCCAAAATACATAACACACAGCATCCACTGAAACACCTTTGGGAGCCTGTTGATACATCCAAGTGGCTGCACCATGAAAGTGTGGCACAGTGATCAAGTGCACAGGATCTCCTGCGGTTGTTATGCAGAAGAAATTGTGCGAGAGAAGAGCAGGTAGTCCCCGAATGGACTGCGTTTAACAGGACGATTTCATCTTGTGATCTGCCAGTGACATCAGTTGGACTTATGCATATCATTCCAGTGCCTGCTCCAGACCTGGACATCATCTGGACAGTCAGACTTATTTGTAAGTGTATGAAAGTATCAGAAAAACAGCAAAATAAATACACTGTCATCACATTTGACGAAGCACTCTACTGTAAAGCTAAGGAGCTTTTGTGGCATCAACCAGAGAACTGCAGACATCTGGTTTTGCATCTTGGTGGTTTCCATATTGCATTGAACTACATGTGAGCAATAGGACAGCATCTTGAAAATTCTGGACTTGAAGATGTTTGGGTCGAGGCTGGGGTTTACATTGAATGTATGGAAGCCAATATTCTCAGTGGCAAAATATGGAACCTTGGTATTCGCTGCCATAAGGTCACAATGGAAGCCATCTGACAAATTTTATGGGATAAGTTCATGCTTTTAGTGTCTAATAGTGATGAGATAAATAATCGGAAGGTAGCTAGGTTACAATGCATTGCATTGCATTGCAAATGCAATCTGCAAAGGCTTTCATTCCAATGATGACTTGCTGTGCAGTCTGCAACTGAAGAGGCTGTTAACAAATGTCTGTAAATCTCACCGCTTCTGCATGTATTTACATCGAACATTGAAAGTCCAACATTCAAGTACTGGCTGCAGTACATGAGTATGGTAAAAATGTTGGATTTCATTCGAGCTGAGCGTGATGGAGTGTGGCACTGGCATCTACACATAGCTGCATTTGCAAGAATGTTGTCTTTATTGTAGGGCTTAACTGAATAGTAATTCCAGGTATTTGGACTGATTTTTGAAGTTCCAAATAGTCGGTTCAAGTACTCGGAGGCAATTTGGTGTTCTTGCTGAAGCTTCAGACTTTGGAGACTGAAGCACAGAATGTTGAGAAACTTTGGTAAGTTGTTGCAAAGTTCTTGAACCCACAGTCAAAGTACTACCCAGAAAAGCACTACCCAGAAAAGCAGGCTAGCAAGAGTGGGACAATTGGTCCAGAAGACAACCCTCAAAAAGTGCAAATGCATGCAGAATTAAAAAACAACAACCCAACAGTAGTGTATCCACAGCATGGTCCACCATCGACAGTGAATGAACCACTTTATAATTATGTCAACCAAGCAGTGAACAAAAATTCAGGCTAGCAAGGGACATTTGTTCAAGAAGAATACAATAACCCCCGCAAAACAGTCTGCAATTGCATCAAGAAATAAATCCCACCAAAAAAAAGCCAGCAAGCACAGGCCCCAGCAGCAGTCACAAAATCAAGAAATTCAACAAAACCAGACATTCACCCCCCTCCCCTCCAGTGGTACCCTCTCCTTGGCATGGCTTTGTGGCAACGGTAACTTGAACAGACCGATACAAAAGCTGACCATCTGACTTGGCCAGTCAATCAAAACTTGCCACCTGGCTTACCATCACTCTATTGTCGCCTCCCATACCCACCTCCTACCAAATATGGCAGTAAGTTTCATTTCCAAAAGAAGGGAAGTTCAACTGTCCACCAGCCGCCCACATGCGCAGAGGTTTCTGAAGTTTTCAGAAGTTTTCTGAATAAGGGTCTTGGTCCTCGTAACTTCAGAATTTGGCCTTTCTGAACATGTTCATATGCGGCAAATACCTTAATATTTGGCAAATTCTAAAGTTTTCCAAAGACTTTGTGTTAACCTTACTTTATTGGTGATATATATATAATTTATTTATGGCCAAGGGCCAAATTGTAATACAAAAATTTTGGGTGCCACAGCACCACATATAACATACACACAATAAACAAAACAACACAGAAATAAATAAATTAATGGCAGCCACCAGGTCGCTAACATACACTCATATCCAAACAACATATACTAAAATCGAAATGTCCTTGACCATGATTAAAGTTTCCGATTCAGGAAAGCATTTAAATTGTAAAAATAAATAACAGATATTCATAGCAGCAAGAAGAAACTGCAATTAAATTAGTAACCTGGGAGTCAGTGTCAGCCAGGGCCAGGAGCAAGAGGTTATGATCCGTCCTTCTGGGATATCTACCCAAAAAGGAAGACAGATATTTTTGATGAAAACTTTCATAAAGCTGACACCTAAACAAAACGTGGTCGGTAGTCTCTGTTTGTAACTGGTCAAAAGGGCATAACCGATTTTCATACCTTTGAGCAGAAAAATGTCCCTCAAAGACCATAATAGGCAAGGCATTAAAGCGAGCAGACATAATTAAATGCTTCCCTCTTGGCGAGATTGAGGACACCAAGAAGAAAGCCATACAAAGATGAGGAGGAGAAAAGGATAGATAGTTGGACATGTGAGGAGATAACCTGATCCTAGCTGCTTTGTCTTGCATTTCCATATCAGTAATCCTCATCCCAACCTCCCTAAAAAACAGGGACAGATCTTTCCCTTCCCAATATGTCCCACTAAAGCCTATTTTATGAAGGTATGCATCAACAGCCTTAGCCCAATTGCTCTTAAATAAATCTTTATTTAGATATTGAAACATCCCCCCCTCACTTCTTTTCAACTTAACCCAAAATTGTATAACTAAGTCCCAGGCTATATTGGACCACCTATGCTGCCCCACCTCCATCCTGTATTGGTGATATATGATCACAAAAACTACACCAGATGGGGTGCATTCAGTGTACTTCACCGAGATGCAGCAACTTCCACCCTTTGCTCCAGCAGTCTATAGTTTGTAGATGGTAATTTCACAGTGAAGCGCAGTACATGCCATTTCAACCATGTTCCCATGGGCCAGGCAGTTGAATATGTGAACAGAACTGGGAAGGGTTTGGGTGGTATCATTGGTATAACAAGGAATGAGTCTGCAAGAGATCGCTGGTACCTAATGTACAACGAGCATGCTCGTCTAGCAGAGGACACCCGCAAAATGTTTGGACTATAAAAAGACACAGCTAATTCTGCTCATATCGAGAGAGGACACAAATGAATGAAGAGAGATGAAAGTTGTATGGCAAAGCTCACTGAACAACTGCTTTACTCTTTGATTGAGAAGATGACAATCTCATCTGCATATCATCCAATGATGTGGCTGCTGATGACATTAAACAGAACTTGCTTACAGACTATTCCCATGGACAGGAAGCACTTTCTGAAATGGTGACAAAGCATCTTGGGCCAAAACCAACTGTGCCATTGATGGAAAAGCTACCAAAGCACAAGTCCAAAACCTTTGCAGCAATATAAAATGTTCATCTCCCTATAAATAAGACCAGAAAGGAGGTCACCATCAAAACTGATCGTCACCTGTTCCATCGCCTTCTGGTTGCTGCAGATGCTAAACAAAAAGTTGACATTGATGATCTCCTCAGGCATGAACCGTCACCAGTCCCACTTGCTCTTGCTAATACTGATGGAAGCCTACATATGTACAATAAATCAATCCTTGGCCAGATACGAGAGGGCAACACTGCCACACGGGAGTTGCAAAATCCTCAAGGAGTGTCTTAATGCTCCATCATAGCTGGTATGGGATTAGTGCACGTTTTAGGCAAACCCAGTCGAGCAAAAACTTTTGGAGATCTATGAGACACTTTCTGCCGTGCAGTGTTCAGCCACATCACCACGGAAACTACAAGAGTTGATGTCATCTTCAAACACTACATATCAAACTCCATCAAATCCAGAAGTCGGGTATTTCATGCTGGGTCGAATAGGAGGCTGATACGTTGGGTCATTGACAACCGTGAAGTTCCCCTTCCTCATCAATGGAAGATATTAAGTGACATGCCTGAGAACAAACATTATCACAGATTTCCTGTCTTCACAGTTAATGGATCAAGTACAGACGCGATTCACATCATGTCAGAAAATTGTAACTGTTGGAGGCTACAAGGACATTTTGCATGCAAGTTCGAGTGATGGTAATGTGTCTGCATCCTTACGTTCCACACAGGAGGAAGCAGTCATGAGATTTATTCTTCACTCACCTGATGCGACTCAATCCGGATATAGATGAATTAATTTGGACAGCAAGGACACAGATATTCTTGTACTACTTATACACTTCTGTAAGAACTTGTGTCCCAAAATCTGGCAGCATGTTGGCATATCAAAGCAACATAAATACATCCCTGTTCACAACATTTGTGATTCATTACCAGATGCTGTTTGTGATGCTCTTCCTGCATTTCATGCAATCACAGCTTGCGATACAACTAGCCAGTTTGCTGACCATGGAGAGAAAACAGCATGGAAAATATTTCTGGAAAATCCCTGGCTGCTGGTTGACCAGGCTGGGAAAATCCCTGGCTGCTGGCATTGGAGAGGTTTCTGAAGGCACAACTTCTGCAGCAGAAAAATTTGTTATCCAGTTATACTGCCCAGGTTCAACCCTTTCATTCATTGATAAGCTTCACCCCCACCTATTCAGGACAAAGTCCCTAGAACAGTTACCACCAATTTATGATGCTTTTGAACTTCACATCAGAAGGGCACATTACCAGACAACTGTCTGGCAGACGTACATGGACGGCTGGTGTTGCCATCAGTCCTTCACAGTGGATGGATGCATGAAAGCAGTGGATAGGGATGAGTGAACAGAATGCAGTTTGGATGTTCGGATGTTCAGTTTAAAACCCGAGTTCGGGTTCGATGGTTCGGTTCAGCTGAGTTCGGGTTGGCCGAACTTGGCTGAACAGTCAAAAATAGCGCTATCGAAACCGAAACGAAACCAAAACTGAAACCTATTTTTTGGCCCTGAAAAGATGTTTTTCCTGCCCCCAAACTCATCCAAAAACGACTGAACTGTTCGGTCATTCGAGAGTCATTCGGACGTCCAAACAGACCAAGTTTGGTCCGAACTCTGAACATCCGAACCGCGTTCGCCCATCCCTAGCAGTGGAGGTTTGAATTACTAATCTGCAAGCAGTTCCTTCAGACTGTATTGCACTTGTTCGTTGTGGCTGTGAGAAGGAATGCCAACAGTCAAACTGTTCCTGTATCAGGTAGAACATAGCATTCTCAAAAGATTGAAAATGTGCTCACGCTGTTGGTGGATATTGCTACAATCCATTAACTGTAGCTTTGGATAATCCAGTCAGTTTAGAAAATTATGATGTACAGAATGGCAGTGATGATTCATCATAGAGTCTCAGTCAAATGTTGGCCTTCTTTGCAGACATAATTGCCGTTTTGGTTACACGAATGCATTATAATTATATTGCTTTGTTTCATGTACAAGAGCTATTATATGGTACTTTCTATATGTATGTTGCCAAAAACATATTGCTCCTGTTTGTGTTGTTTGTGATTATTACTAGTAAAGATGCTCTTTCGATTCAGTTCCATGTTGCCTGTATTATATGATAGAAGGGTGCATTGTTTTTTCATAAAATAGATTATTAGGGAGATGACAGTGGAATTCATGGAGATAACAGATCATATTTTCTTCTTGGAACGATAACTTTCAAGTTAGAAGGCCAAAACCATGTGTGTGTGAGACATAGTTGGCCAGTGGCAGTTATCTTGTTTTTCTTGTCCCTGCCAGGCCGTGCATCCCAAAAGAGGGTGACCATCACCTGGGGAATGTTCCTAGGTGTGTACTGGACTGATTTAGCATGTTGGTTACTTCTGCTTTTTCAGGTTGAGCCAATTTAAAATTTAGTGTTCTTTCGTGACTTTCCCTCCTCACTAATGAGAGTACACTGAGCCTGATGCACTCTTCCACTTCTGCCAGGGGAGAGAGAGGGAGACAGGAAGGGGAGGTAGCAGCAGAGGAAAATGAAGGAGACGCAGTAGGAGAGAAAAGGGGAGAAAAGGGCAAAGGAAGGGCAGTCAAGGAGTGAGCATTAATTATTATTAATTATTTATTATTATTATTATAAACATTGATATAGCACCAGCCATGTGCCTGGCAATGTACAGAACATAGAAATAGATGCGGTCCCTGCCAGTGGCTTACAATCTAAAAGTCAAGGAGGGGGAGACAGGGAGAGGGGACAATGGGAGAGACAGGGGAGAAGACAAACAAACATTCAGGTGGATGCAAAGTCTCAGGTGCAATCAGGTTGGTTGCAGAAATCTGTCAAGGAACGCAGACAGTGGGTATATGGGAATGACTAGCAGGCACTGGGAAAGGCGGCGAGGAAAAAGTGGGTCTTGAGGAGGGATTTGAAGGAGTGGAGGGAGGGGGCAAGGCGGATGTGGGTAGGGAGGGAGTTCCAGGTATGGGGGGCAGTGAGGGAGAAGGGTCGAAGGAGGTTAGGTGAGCAGGAGAAGCGAGGGAGAGTGAGGGAGGGGACAGAGGAAGAGTGGAGAGCGCATGCAGGAATGCGTAGGGAGATTAGGTCTGAGAGGTAAGGGGGAGCTTGGTTGTGGAGTGCTTTGAACGTGAATACCAGGAGTTTAAATAGGATACGTTCAGGAAGGGGGAGCCAGTGAAGAGAGAAGAGGAGAGGCTGCACATGGTCGAAGCGACGGGCAGAGTGAATGACCTTGGCAGCAGAGTTTTGGATTGTGATAAGGGGGGACAGGTGAGAGCGAGGGTGGCCAGCAAGGAGGAGGTTGCAGTAATCAAGGCGAGAGATAACCATGGCGTGAACAAGGGTTTTGGCTGAGGAGGTAGAGAGAAAGGGGTGGATCCGAGCAATGTTATGGAGGGCGAATCGGCAGGATTTGGCAACAGAGTCAGTGTAAGGTTTAAAAGAGAGGTGCGTGTCAAAGATGAAGCCCAAGTTACGGGCTTGGAGAACAGGATGGATGGTGACTCCATCAATGCAGATGGGCAGGTTAGAGGGAGAGGAAGAGGAGGGAGGAAAATGAGGAGTTTCTGTTTCTAAGTTATATTTAAATTCTTTTAAGGCCTTTTGGTTATGGGAAAATTCTCATCTTGAATCTCACACCAGGGCTCAGCTGCCATTCTATGCCCTTAAAGGTGTACAGAATCCCTTTGATACTGTATGGAATATCTACACCGACAGGAGGAAAGAATACAACAGTCAATATCTACTGCACGAATTTGAAAGAGGAATTTTGTCATGATGGAATTTCTCTGTGGCTGTTAATCCTCAGTAGGGAAAGTGTCCAATGTACAGAGTGGTTAAACAGCAGCTTATCTCACTTTATGTGCTTTTATCTTCATTATCACTAGAAGACAGGGATTGATAGATCTTCAAGGCAAGTAGCAAAGGTAACCAAAATATCAACATCTAAACAAATTAAACTCTACCATCTGTAGATGTAGAAGAGCTTTAAAATGTAGCATTTTCAGAATCCTTTTGGAAGACAAAGAATTCACTTGACATCTGGACACAGACAGGTATACTATAATAGCAGCTATTGGGTAATTTCAGACGTTACACATTCCCAGGTTGACACAGTGGATCCCCAGCCATGGAAAGCCACCTAACCCCCACCCGTGGTTCAGCCAGATCCCAAACAGATGTGATGGGAGTGGTACCATGGCAAGGAAACAAACATCCAGGGAACTGAGAGGGGTCCCCACCAATCCAATGAAGTCACTCGAGAGGGCTGAGGCAGGTCCCAACTGCAAGACAACATGTCCTAGTTGAAAATGCACAGCCGGCGAGGGAATTGGACCCCAAGCTGATGTGCCCCCCCCCCCGCCCTCAACAAGGGGAAGCCGGGTTTTGCATGCACGAGAACCCCAGACACAAACAGTCATGGAGGCATCATGGGGGTGGGGTGGGGCAGGTCACGAACACAGGCGGGGAGCCGGCTGAGCAAGAGATGCAAAAGTCCATGGGGAACCCCAGTACAGTGGTCAGACAGCACCAAACAGCAACATGGAGGACAGGTCACAGAAACGAAACCCATGGTTACAGATGGTCACAGGGTGCCACACAGAAGGTCTAGGGGTGCAGGCAAACTGACACAGCCGAGTGGAAAGGCGGCAACAGATGGAGCCAGGACAGCAGCAGGCCCAGAATGGGAATGATGGAGCGAGTAAAAAAATGGAATGGGCAGGGAGGTGCAGGGAGCACATGGTGGAGGCGACATCTGAGACACTGATGACCCTGGGGGGACCTATAGCCAGCTGCACGGGGTCACGAAGGGAGGTGGGACGGGGTGGTGCAACAGATGAATGTAGTGAGGCCACTGCAACATTCCTTGCCGATAGCCCAGCTGTGCCATATGGTGGGCAACAAGATAGTAGGCCTCAAAAAGATCAGGACCGGTGAGCCCAACCTGAACATCAGACACATCTCAGACAGCGCCAGCATCTCGGGTCCTGTGGGATCAGGCAAGGCATAGTAAGCTGCAGGGGGCCACACCAGCTGTCCAAGCTCCAACAGGTGGTAATAAGCAGCCCCACGCAACCGTTGGTAGCCACGGGCCCAGAGGATGTAGCAGAAGGAAATAGCCAAGGCAGGGCCGCCATCCACCAGACAGGTCTGGAAGCCAGACAAGGCACATAGATAGAGCTGACACCATCTCTGCCACAGACCATGACACATGTGAACCCCTGAACTCTGGAATGCTCCCATCTGGAAAGTGACAGAGGTCCAGCTCCTCTGCATAAAGCTGGCACTCACAAGTGTTAGCCACATATCCAAAGCAGTGAAGGCCTGAGCTCATACACGAATAGGCATCAGGGAGGGTAGCTGAGGAGCACAGGAGCAGTTACACGGTCTGGGAATGCCACAGGTCAGCTAGAGCCATGGTCTCCCTGTAAGTCCAGCAATGCGGACGGACTGCGGAACTGCAGAGTGGGAGCTCTGAGGCAGCGTTACCAGCCATGGTGCAGATGGCGTAGGTTCTGAATAGCAAGGAAAGAGGGACCACAAACCAAAGTAGGCAGAGGAGGCAACCAGGGGATCTCCAAGGACACACAATAAGGGTACAGGCAGCACTATGGGAAGCAACGTGGGGGGGGGGAACAGACACAGCACATCTGTGGGAACTGAAATCTGAAGATGGCCGACACACAGACAACGTATAATCAACCACACACCACCCTCACATAGCCACCTACATGCCTGAGGCAAAGACACCCCCCTCCCCCGCTATGTTCCAGAACACCTTAGCGCCCATATACGGAGAGAACCCAACACCACAATACCTGCCTGCCAGTGGTAACAGGGAGCCCAAGAAGTACACGTGGAGTCCTCCCGGTAAAGGTGAGTGGCCTTGTGCCACCTAGACCACCCGTTAACACATAGTCCACCACCAATAGTCAAAGCTCCACATGGCCCAACGGACAGCCACTGGCGGATGGGCCTGTGCCGGCTACAGGCCCATTAGAGCAAGCCACAACCTGCAGCAACTAGCGTGCCTCTGAGCAGTGTGTATAACACCCCCTTTGCTTTTGAGGCATTTCCCTGCTCAGTCCCTCACTGTTACCCGCCATGGATGCCAACCAGTGGGGTGCCCGTTGGCTCTTACAGGAGATTATCGCTGAGTGCTAATGTCAGCACACCGAGCTCCATCAGGTCACCCCAGAGCTGCTCAAACTGTATCCCAGGGTCCGGACATGCCTCACCTGCTTCGCTGCAACCAGCCTGCTCACCCACTACAGGTGCCGCCACATCCAGGCCATGCGCACGGCACTCAGGTTGCCTGGGATTTACCACAAGGCCGTGCTGATTGCATGCACCCATCCAGCATCCCTCAGGGAAGCAACTGCTCACCACTACTGGAGGAGAGCGGCCCTCCTCAGCACTGTCATGCTAGCCATGCCCACTGAGTTGTGCACAAGGCCCAACAGTGGTGGATGGGGGCCCTGACTCGGTGGGACGATGATGCTTGGAGGGTGCACTTCAGGATGGACCAGCATACCCTCCTGTGACTAGCAGAGTGCCTGCTGCCCTTGCTGGAGTGGCAACACACCCTCATGCGCTCCCCTATACTTGTTGTGCAGTGGGTGGGCATAGCAGTCTGGGGCCTAGCCACCCCGGATTCCTGCCGTTCTGTGGCACAACACTTTGGTGTGGGCCTGACTACCGTCACCTGCATAATCTGTGAGTTCTGTGAGGCTGTGGAGGTGGTTCTCCTCGACCATGTGATCCAGCACTTGGATCAGGAGGTTGTGATGGCTGGCTTCAGGACTTCCAGGTTCCCTAACTGTCTGGGCACTATCGATGATACCCATATCGAGATCCTTCGTCCTCCAAATGATGATGCAGCTGAGTACATAAACAGGCACGGATACCATTAATTGCAGCTCCAGGCTGTTGTCAACCACCGGGGCCAGTTCACAGATATCTTCACCAGCCACTCTGGCTGCAGCCATGATGCCCAGATCCTTGCCACCTCCCCCCTTTTCACACGGATGTACAGGGGGAACTATGCCAACATGCGGATGTCCTGGATCGAGGGGGTGTTGATACCACCCTGCATAATTGGGGACCCAGCCTATCCACTCCCCAGATGGCTCATGAAGGCCTATCCAGTGGCCAGGAATCAAATGGAGTCCCTGTACAACACCCAGCTGTGCACCTCGAGGACTGCTGTTGAGAGGAACTTTGGTGTCCTCAAGCAGAGATGAGGTGCCTTGCAGGGCATCTGGACTTTGCTGTGCAGACCTCCGCCCTCATAATCGGTGCCTGCTGCATGTTACACAACATCTGCGACACCGATGGGGCTGCCCTGGCGTATCCCGTGCCACAGCGGCCAGCTGGCCCTGTACTTCTATATCTATTGCCCCCTTGCTGCCCCAATCTCCCTTAACCATTTTGGCTCCCCGTGTGAAAAATTCTAATTTGACTCAGGTACCTGGGAGGAAGTCATGTATCCCATCAGACATGCCGATTCCCAGTAGATCTAAAGAGTCGGCCCAGATAGGAGTTCCCGCCGCAACACCTAGTTCTGCCTTGTCCCATAGACCCACCCCTGTTGTTGTGTTGTCCACACCTAAGTTGCCTAACTCTTCGCCTAGGGTTCTTTCCCCAGTGTGTCCTTGCTTTCATTGACATCCCTACAAACTCCTAGCCTAGTTGAAGCCCAGGCATCTGTAGTACCCCCACCCATTAAGAATCTACCAGGTGCTGTTCCATCTGTATCACACAAGTGTTTGCCTCAATGTGCCATTGTGTTAAGCCCTCGCTTGAATAATTTAGTTTCTGTAAAAAATCTGGGATCACCTCTTCAAGGGGCCTTGATTTTTGAAGAACTCACGGCTGCTGATCTTATATGCAGGTCTACTATGAAGGGAGGGGGCAAGGCGGATGTGGACAGGGAGGGAGTTCCAGGCATGGGGGGCAGCAAGTGAGACGGGACGAAGGCGCTTAGGGGAGCAGGGAAGGTGTGGAAGGGTGAGAGAAGGGACAGAGGAGGAGCGAAGTGCATGGGCTGGAGTATGGAGGGCGATAACTGCAGAGAGGTAGAGGAGAGCGAGGTTGTGAAGAGCTTTATAGGTGAAGACTAGGAGCTTGTGCAGGATTCGTTCAGGAAGGGGAAGCCAGTGAAGCGAAGAGAGGAGGGGCTGCACATGGTCGAAGCGACTGGCGAGGTAGATGACCCTGGCAGCAGAGTTTTGGACAGAGATGAGGGGAGAAAGGTGAGACCGGGGAAGGCCAGTAAGAAGGAGGTTACAGTAATCGAGGCGAGAGATGACCAGAGCATGAACAAGAGTTTTGGCAGACGAGACAGAGAGAAAAGGGCGAATCTTAGCAATGTTATGGAGGGAGAAGCGACAGGATTTAGCAACAGAGTCAATGTAGGGTTTAAAAGAAAGGGGTGAGTCAAAGATGAAGCCTAGGCTACGGGCTTGGGGGACAGGCAGGATGGTGACTCCATCAATAGTTATTGACAGTGAGGAAGGAGAGGAAGGATGAGGGGGGAAGATAAGGAGTTCAGTTTTAGCCATGTTGAGTTTGAGTTGACGTTGAGACATCCAGGTAGAGATGTCAGAGAGACAGTTGATGAGACGAGCTTGAACAGAGGGAGAGAGAGAGGGAGTAGAGAGATAGAGTTGAGTGTCATCAGCATAGAGGTGGTATTGGAAGCCATGGGAGGCAATGAGTTTGCCTAAGGATGAGGTATAGATCCAGAAGAGGAGAGGGCCAAGAACAGAGCCTTGAGCTCCTTGGATCTGGAAGCCACCGGCAAGCCTGGCTTCCGTGGCTACTGGCTATGCCCCCCATCCTCCTGGCTCTCTATGGGGTGTCTCTTCCCCATATACTCCCTCGACCTGCGTCCCTGCTCCAGGCTTGCTGGCGACTTCCGCGGCTTCTGTGGCTACCACCTATGCCCCCCCTCCTCCTGGCTCTCTATGGGGTGACTCTTCCCCATGTACTCCCCTCACCCAAGTCCCGACCCGAGTCCCTGCTCTAGGCTCGTCAGTGGCTTCCGAGGCTACTGGCTACACCCCCCCTTCTCCTGGCTCTCTATGATGGAGTGAATCTCTCAGCAGCCCCCCCCCAGCCGTGCCTATTTCCCCTTGTGCTTCCCTGAGTCCCTGCTCCAGGCTCGCCGTCGGCTTCTGTGGCTACCGGCTACGCCCCCCCTCCTCCTGGCTCTCTATGGGGTGACTCTTCCCCATGTGCTCCCCCGACCCGAGTCCCTGCTCCATGTTTGCCGGCGGCTTCCATGGCTTCCATGGCTACCGGCTATGCCCCCCTTCCTGGATCTCTATGGAGTGACTCTCCCGGCAAGCTTCCCTTGGTTATGCGGTGGGAGGGCGGTCGCTTCCCGGGCGCATCCCGCAACCCACCGCAGTGTATGGTAACAGTGAAATCAGGCAGGCAGTGTTTTTTAAAAAAGAAAAAAATCCCTGCTGGAGAGGTGTGGCTCAAGGTCACTGCCTTGTAAACAATGGTTCTGCAAGCTGGCTCCGAACATTCTCACAAATGGGACACACTCAGATGCCATTATATACACAGTCATATCAAGCACAGTTTACTAGTTTGAACAATCACACAAACGATGACAGTCTCGAGGCCACACACAGTAAACAATGCACCTCTCCTCTCATTCCAAACAGTACTTACCAAAGGGTTGGCATTTGTGACAATATTTAGAGCCATCCCGCAGAACATTGTTTATGAGGCAGCAACCTTATGTTGTTCTGCAACTGCCACTCTTCCCATTCCCACAAACGTGAGAGCTCCTGGAAACACTTTGGTTATTTTTATTTCAGTTTCATGATTTTTAGCTCCCAGCTCATTAGTCATGATTTGTGTGAACATTCATGTTTTGGCAACTGGTGTGTGGTCCTGCTCGGATGTGCAGGAGGGGGCTGGCTATGCAGGATACCTTTGAGGCATAGTACCTGGCTGCCCACCACATGTCTGCGCTGGGGTACCATCGGGGCATGCTCCAGTGGCCCCACTTCATGCACCTGGTGGGCCACCAGGCCCCGAGCTCCTTTGTGACCCCCTGCAGCTGGTTGTGAGGCCCCCTTTGTCTTCCGGGCTCTGGATGCGGTCCCCACAGTGTGCTCCCACCTCCGGCCTGATGTCTTGGATTTCTGCCTGCTTCCTCCCTGATGTCCTGGGCTTGCTGCTGTACTGACTACTTCCTTGGTTCCCGCAGTCCCTGCCTGTGTCTCTGGGCCCCCTCTTCAGGCTCCCCCGTCCACCTTTGGACCTGGTGTTCCCCTCCGTGGCAGCTGCCGCCTCCCCAGTGGCTGTGTTCTGCTCTCCAGCCCGGCTCCTGGCACCTCGGGTGCCTCTGTCCTCCTTTGCCCAGCCGCCCACCCTCCTGTGCCCATACCCCCCCCGGTTGACTGTGTGCCATTGGGGTTCTTGGCCCCCTGGACCATGCCTCCCTGCATCCCTGCTGTGGATCACCAGCTCGGCTCTCTGTCTCTGTCTCGCCTCCATCCTGTTCATCGCACCCTTGCTGGTGTGTGTGTGTGTGTGTGTGTGTGTGTGTATGTGTATATATATATATATATACATATATATATATATATGTGTGTGTGTGTGTGTATATACAGTTACATTGCCTGTTTTATTTTGGAATAAACAACGTTTTTAAAAAAGAGATTGGCACTACTATTCAAGTTTTATTATTATTATTATTATTATT
>QEPC01005778.1:100312-137409 GCA_003113815.1 Sphenodon punctatus | reverse complement strand
AGCTGGGCAGCATGGCCCATGGTTTCCCTGCTCCACTGGAGCCAGCTGGCTGCCTCGCAGAGAGCTTAAGACCACACTTGGGCATGGAGAAGGGCCAGTCGGGCCGCCCCAGACACCTGATGGGTCCTGAGGTGGGCCAGGGAGTGCCTGCACGTGTGGTGGGCTCTCCGGGCCCTTGCAGCACTCCTGGCCCTGCACACACGCAGCCGGGTGGCCAGGTGCACCTCTGTGGTCTGGATGCACAAAAGGTCTGTGTGGGAGCAGTACCACTCTGCACACATGGATAGGTGCATCCCACAGGTGCCCAACTGGTCCAGCTCCATGGTGATGGATGATCCAGGTGGGTTGGGGCCGCACCTGTTGTAGGTTGGGACCAGTGTAGCCCCGCACACCGGTCATGCCCAGTCAACCGGCCTCAGGGCCCTGGGTCACCCTGGATGCACCCCAGACTGACAGGTCCACCTCCTGCAGGGCCAGGGGGGTGTCAGTGGGTGGCCCACTGCCCGCACATGCCTTTCCACCAGGGGGCATGGTGCTTGGTTCTGCCCTCGGGTGGGCGTGTGCGGCCAGCAGCTGCATTCCTGCTATCATCACCTCCCACCTCTCTGTATCGGCTGCCTGCTGTCCTGGGTGCCCTGATTAGTGTGTAGACTGTCCTGTCTGTGTGCTCTGTTCCAGCAGATGGGCTGGGTCTGCACCCCACGCCTCGGTCTGTATCCGAACAATGTTGCGGCCTGTGCCCTTATCGCTTGGCCTTGGAGCTCCCTGGATTCCTCTTCTGTCCCTCCAGGGATTGTGGGCCCCTCTCTTTCATTTTGCTTAGTCTCAGGTGCTTGCTGGACCATGGATGGCCACGCTTCCCCTGATCTCGCTGGCCCCAGAACCCCAGGCACCCCGCGTAGCTGGACCTTCCGCGAGACCATGGCCCTGTGTGGCCTGTGGCATTCTCCAGCCACGCAATTGCTCCTGAGCTACCTGGACAGCCTCATAGGTGCCTATGAGAGTATGAGCTCCGGGCTTTGGTACTATGGCCATGTGGCAAGCGCCCACAATTGCTGGCTGCATGCAGAGGCGCTGGGCCTGTGTCCTTTTCCCGATGGGCACATCACAGAGATGAGGTGCTCGCATGTGGGATGGTCGGCTGCGGAGACCGTGTCCACCCTCTCTGTATGCAGCCTGTCTGGCTACACGGGCTGCCTGTCGGAGGGGGGCCCTGCCCTGGCTGTGTCCTTCTTTGGCTGTGTTCATGGGGCCCGAGGTTACCAGGGGTCCCGTGGGGCGATCTATCACTGCCTATTGGAGCTGGGTCACCTTCCGTGGCCCCCACCTGTAGACTATGGCCTGTCGGAGCCCTCTGAAGTGGAGGTGGTGGAGCTGGCTGGTGTGTGGTCCCGATCTGATGTGCAGGTGGGGCTCTCCACCCAGGATCCCTTCGAGGCATACTACCTGGTCACCCACCACATGTCTGTGCTGGGGTACCATCGGGGCATGCTTCAGTGGCCCCACTTCATGCACCTGACAGGCCATCCGGCCCCTGGCCCCTTCGTGGCCCCCTGTAGCTGACTGTGAGGCCCTCTGTGTCTTCCTGGCCCTGGATGCTGGCCCTGGTGTGTGCTCCTGTCTCTGCCCTGGTGCCGTGAGTCGCTGTCCCTTCCCTTCCTGATGTTCCTGGCTTGCTGTTCCCCTCTGTGACTGCCTTCTCCTGAGGCTGTGTCCTGAACTGTGTACCAGCACCCGGCAGCCTGGGTGCCGCTGTCCTTTCTGCTCTGGCCTCGCTCCCTCCTGTGCCCACCCCCCTCCCCGGGTGCCTGTGTGACTGTGCGGTTTCAGAGCCCTCATACTGGGGCTTCAGGTGCCCTCCCGGTGGGGGGGTCTTTTGCTGGACTGGCTTCCCTGCTCCTCATCTTCGTCACGCCTCCTTCCCAACCATCGCACCCTGGCCGGCGCGTGGGATACCTGTCTGCCTCTTGGACCATTTCCAGTCTGCTCCCCGGTCTGTGGGGCCTCCCCCTGTGACTGTGTTGTGCCCCTGGGGTTCCCCCAATTCCGGGGCTGCCTGTGTTGCTGTAGAGGTGCCCATATGGGCTGTGCTGTTGTGGGGGTTCTGTTTGCCATTCCCCATGTCCTGGCCCGGGCCCTGGGATGGCTCCCCCCCTGCTCCCTGTCCCTGCCCCTCCTTCCTCCCCCCTGTACCCAATGTGCCATGTGTGTTGTATGTCCTGCTGTGTGCCCTCTTCNTTGTCCTACCCTGGGCCCTGGGCCGCCCGCCCAATCCCTGTCCCCAGTCTTGCCCTTCCTCCCCCCTGTGTCCGATGTGCCATGTGTGTTGTCTGTCCCGCTGTGTGCCCCCTTTTCCTTCCTTTCCCATGCAGGTGTGTGTGCACCTGAGCATGTTTGTGTGCTGTGTCCCCCGCTGTGGGTTCGTTTTCCCTGTGGCTGTTGTGTGTGCTGCCCCGGCAGCTCTCCACCCTCTTCCCCCTCCCTTCCCATTTCTCTTGTGTGGACAGTCCCTTTTGGTGCTTTTGGCTTTGTTGGCCCTCAGCCGGTCATGTCTGTGTCCCACCCTTCCCCAGTGCCTTCTGGGTGTGTTGACCACGGCCAGGAATCGGCATCACTTCTGTTGCGCTGCCCCGGCCCGTGATCTGCCAGGCTGAATCCCTGCCATGGTCCCGATCCCATCACATCTGTTCAGTGCCTTCTTTGACCACAGGGGGTGGTTGATCGGTTCACCACTGCTGGGAATCCACTGTGGTGACTCGGGACGCGTAACGTCTGAAATCACCCTATAGCTCCTGATTACCGGGATATTATCCCCAAAGTACCAGTTATGTCCCTTCTATGCCCACCTCAGGGCCACCCCCTATGCCCGCCTCGAAGTCACCACCAAAGGTATAGCTGGAAATATGTTTTTCAGTGTTTTCCCTTTATTTCAAAAATAAAATGTTATTTTCATTTAAATTTTCATTATTATTAGTCATTTTTGTTATTGCAACAATAATGAAAATAGCAATTTTCAATATCGTTTTTGTAACAACAAAAATGACATGCACACTCCTAGATGCCAGGCAGAAGGAAAACATTGAAATGCAATTGGACTGGAATTAAATGGGGCCACAACTTTTACAGGAATTTGCCAATATAGAATAGTGTCCCCCAAACCAGTCTCAGAGTTAACTCAGGTATCCCAAGCCACCCAAAGGGAAGATGCTAGCTTTTTAGGGTCTGATGTGGAGACAGAGTCTGGACACAAAACCCACAGCTTGTGAGCTTGTCCATCCTGCAATGTCCATGAACACATAATTCAGGCTACCCTGATACCTAGCCTGTTTGCCAAGGGTATTTGTTGCCCCTATCCCACCCCAATGGTTTGGGTAATCAGAATGGTACTAAGCAGGAGGCATCCCACCCACCATCTGGGTAAGCCCACTAAGCCTTTTCTTCTACTTTTTTGTGTATAAGGTAGCACTACCCAACCTGGACAAGCATCAACCAGTGGTAACCCTTCTGCTCTCATCTTGCTTGATGCCTCCTGCTGCCATATAACTGATCACAGTGCTCACCTCTGGATTGCTGACTCAGGACAAAACATTGTGGCCCAGAACCATTAGGAGGCTCTCCTACATCAGGAGGCTCTCAACTTGCCTGCTGGCTGATTACATGGGGTAGGGAAAAATTCCTTCCGAATCCTCAATCAGATTACTAACCAGGCTTTTAGCAGAGCCATGGAAATCTCCACACACCCTTTTTCAGCAACTTAGCTAATTACTATTCTTGTGGAGGCAAGGAGGGCAGCTGCTTCCTGGTCACTGAGCTCTTTACTGCACTAGGCGAAGCCCAGGACATATATTGCAGTCCCCACAGAACACATGGGCCAAAAAGCTGGCAATATACTCAACTGCTGCTTACGCTGTTAGTTCTTCCCCTCTGCCCCCAGGCCTGAGTATGTAGGGAGACGGGAGAAAGCATCTTCTACTGGCCACCCTAACAGCCCTCTACACCCCTTCACTAAGGAAGAAGACTTTTCTTCACAACTGCAACCAAGAATTTATTCCGCCCCCCAGAAAAAGAGTCCGATGAAATCACATGACTCCAGGAACTGAAATCTTAGGCAGGGCCTGTAGTGCATCTGCTTTAATCCAGTCTTCTGTGTATTCATATTTTAGGAGGAGCTAGAAACGAAGAAAATTACTTTCTGTAAGGGTTCGAGAATACTAGAAATTGAATTATTTATTAAGGAAGTTTGAAAGACATATAGTAGACCGAGCCTGCTTTGGACTTCTTTTGTCTGTAATGCATTCCCACACGGCACTGTACATAAAACCAATTTGAGGCTTTATCACTGTAAATAAGGCCAATTTGAGTATTCTGGAATGAGTCAGTAAGATATTTGCTGAGGATATACTAAAAATGGGGGCACTGACGTCAAGTAGTAACTTCCTTTAGAGGATTGTGTGTATATTATTGTTAAGGTTGTGCACTTATGCCAGCTCTAAAAACAGGACATAATCACCACAACCTACTCTGAGAGGTCACTAAACATTGTGCTTATGTTACAGATGGAGAAGATAAGTGACTTGTCTGAGATCATAAGCAAAATCTGCTTCAGAATCCAGATTAGCATACAGGAACATCGGAGGCAGCCAGAGTGGCACTGTTCCCCTACAGTCGGCAAATGCTCTGAAATTCTCACAGATAGCCTCTCTTGTAGACTCGTTGGTTTTTTTAGGGCCAAATACTCACTGCTTAAGCCTGATTTGAGAACATGAAAAGGGGACTGAATAGTCCATACTACTAATTTTCATGGGGGAGGACTAGTACTGAAATGAGAATCAAATTGATTCTCATGATAATTTTACAGGAATCGAGAATTGCTGCTGAGATTTAGGGGTGTGCATATCCTTTTTGTTATTGCAATAACAATAATGTAAATTGTCATTTTCATTATTGTTATTGCAATAACAAAAACGACAAATAATAATGAAAATAGAAATGAAAATGACATTTTGTTTTTGAACTATAGGAAAAAAATTGAAAAATGTATTTCCAGCTATAACGTTTTAGTTTTGTATTCAATTCTGATGAAACTTAGGAAGCATATATCCACAATGGAGGGCACTCCAAGTTATGAAATGATTAGATAAACGGGACCAATTTTAGAAGCAATTGAACGTTGTGATTTTAAGAAAAGCTTCATACACGTTAATAGCTACAACTTCTTTATCTTGCATCCAGTTTGCATGAAACATGTGAATATTATGTCCCTCCATCGGTTTAACACTCCTTCCAGTTTTCAGAAAGATTGAATAAAGGGTACTGATGATATAAGACATTAACTTGAAAATACATTTCCAGCTGTAAAATGTTTATTTTCCATTCTGTTTCCAAGACATTTGGAAGGAGTGTATCGCATACCATCCCTGTCATCTCTGCCAAACTACAGGACAATTTTATAAAGGGACCAAATTCTATAAACAATTGATGTGGTCCCTGTGAAGACCATTATTCATATAAATAGCAGCACATTCGGTGTCAGTCAGAGACAGGCACCTGGCATGGCAGGGGGAGAGAGACTGTAGGAGGGAGGATGTGGAGCAACCCAAAAGACTGACAGACACATTCACTGGCCAAACACATTACTGCAAGCTTCTAGCTTTACAGGAACAATTGCTAGTGGCTTCGAGGCGAGCATAGGGAGGCAGGCATAAAAGGAACATAACTGGGACTTTGGGGATACCATCCCAGAAATAAGTAGACATAGTTTACACATCCAGGCTGGCCGATTATCATCATAATCACATCCTGCAGCACTGTGACAGAGGACATAAGAGAATCTCTATTGGCTCTATTCTAAACAGATGCTTCTGACTTCCCAGTAACAAGTGGGGGAGAGATTTTGGGATGGTCACAGCACAGAATGGGGATATTTGGTTGACATTTCTGCTGGCCAATTGGCATCATAAACCGATCTTATACCACTGTGACACGTTAAGACAATCCTTGGCATAGGCTCCTTCTCTGCACATGCTATGCAGACATATAAAATTGGGACCCTTTATCTCATCTTTCTGATATTTGGTAGAGATGATTGGGAAAGTGTGATATACATTCATGACAAATTTCATGTACACTGGTTGGACTGAAAAGATGTTACAGTCAGACATACATTTATAAGTTAATTTCTTATACCATCAGGTCCCTTCATTCAATCCTTCTGAAGGTTGGCAGAGATAGTAAATATGGGAAGGGGTATAAATCTGCCAAGTTTCACCTACATTAAATGTGAGACAAAGGACGTTACACCTAAGAATGTATATGAAGATTTTTGCAAAATAAAATAATTCATCTGTTTCTAAAATTAGATTCCTTTATCCAATTCTTTTGGAATTTGGTACACATAATGCCTTCCATTGGAGGTATAAGCACGCAATGTTTCAGCTAAATATAGTGAAAAACAAAAAGATTACAGCCACAAATGTGTTTTTCATTGAAACCAATGGAAAATGAAAGAAAAATCAAAAACGACAATTTGATTTTTATGAAAATGAAAATGACAGATTTCAATAAGAAAAACAAAAAATGAAAATAAACATGACATGGGCCCTTGGTGCACACCTCTAGATTTCACAGTTTTTGGAACCTTAATTAAGATCTTGGCCGAAACTCGATGTATCGGTAACCACAAGTTACCATTTATTATTTACCATGTTTACCAGTTACTGTGGGGTATTGCCGTTTATTGGTATTGTGATTTACCCTGTGTCATGTTTACCGGTTACTATGATTTGTAGGGATAGGTGAACAAAACGCGGTTCGGATGGTCGGTCGTTCGGTTCAAAACCCGAGTTCGGGTTGGATGGTTCGGTTCAGCCAAGTTCGGTTTGGCCGAACATTCAAAATTAGCGCTATCGAAACCAAAACAAAACCAAAACCTAATTTTTGGCCCTGAAAAGACGTTTTTACTGCCCCCGAACTCATCTGAACAGGACCGAACTGTTTGGTCTTTCGAGAGTGCAGTTCGGACATTCAGTTCGAACGTCCGAACAGACCGAGTTCGGTCCGAACTCTGAACGTCTGGCAAGAGGGTGAGATATTAAGTCTAACTAGCTAACTAAACTAAAACTAAACTAACTGGCAACCATGAGCCTGTCTCAGGTGGTTTGTGGCTCGACACATGAGGGAGGTCATACTCTGGATTTGGTGTTTTGCACTGGCCTTGAGGTGAGGAATCCGTTGGTGGGGGATGTATTGTTATCACTCTTGTAGTGGACAGAGCATTACCTCCTGAGTACATTTTTCCTGGTGCATGTCTGCCACCAGGAGGCTGTGGAACTCATTTGGTTCATTTGCCCCTGGAGACTTATGGAACCAAGTTGGCTACAGAATACTCTTGGGGAAGTTACCCTCGAACCTTGATGGTCACCCACTTGTGGCCTTTTGGAAAACTCTGCTGACTGAGGCCATTGAACGGAGGGCTCCCAGGTATCTGCTTCTTGGGCATCAGCACCACAGGTCCCCCTGGTTTACAGAGGACCTGTGGTGGCTGAAACAGAAAGGGAGGTGATAAGAGCGATGGTGGCTTTGTACTCATGCTGAGGATGACAGATTGTGGCATAGAGATAGTTCAAGAGTCTATACCGGCGTGGATGTGTGAACAGCAAAGGATTTCTTTGCTGCCGCCATAACATCTGCAAAATTGTGTCTGGCGGAACTTTTCCTTGTGGTGAGAGGTCTGGTCGGTACAGCCTGTCTTCACCTGGAACTGGAGTCATCCAGTGCTCACTGTGACATGTTTGTCAACTATTTTGTGAAGAAAATTGCTCACATTCACCACAACTTTGATGGTGCAGTTGATGCAGTAGGGGAACTTGGGAAACAAATTTTGTGGGATCATTTTTTGTTGGTTTTGGCCACTGATGTGGAGGATCTACTTGGGGTTGTCCAGGCTACAACTTGTGAATTAGATCCATGCCCATTGCAGCTGGGCAAGGCCAGCCGGGAGACACTAGGGATGCTGGTGGCCGGGGTAATCAATGCCTCCCTTAGGGAGGGCAGGGTGCAGAGCTATCTCAAGTAGGCGGTGGTCTAGCCCCTGCTCAAAAAAGGCATCACTTGACATTGATTCCCTTACCAGCTATTGGCCAGTTTCTAGCCATCCCTTTTTAGGGAAGGTTATTTAATGGGCAGTGGCCTGGCAGCTTCAGGAGCATCCAGACCGCATCGGTTTTCTGGATCCCTTACAGTCTGGCTTTCACCCAAGCTAGGACACTGAGACTGCGCTTGAGGCCTTGGTCAATGACCTGTACTAGGAGTTGAACCAGGGGTGTTTGATTTTGATGATTTTGTTAGATCTGTGACATTTGCACAGTTGACCAAGAGATGCTGGTGGCTTATGGGACCGAGCCAGGGTGGGTGATACTGTTCTTGAATGGTTCCACTCATTTCTGGCTGGTATAGCTCAGTGTGTGGTCCTGGTGGACTTTTCTTTGTCTCCCCGGGATCTTACCTGTGGGGTATCATGAGAACCTAGTCTGTCCCCTCTCCTGCTAAACGTGTACATGCAGCTGTTAGGTGAGGTCATGAAGGTTTTGGCATTTGGTGTCATCAATATGCTGATGACACCCAGCTATGCCTCTCATTTACAACTGACCCAGACCCGGCAGTCTCGGTGCTTATGCAGTGCTTGGCGGCTGTTGGTGACTGGATGAGGGCGAGCCATCTGAAACGGAATCCTTTCAAGACAGAAGTGATGCTAGTGGATGGGACTGGGGGTCTAGGGATGGGGGGAGACTGGCGTCATTGATGGGATTCACCACTCTCTGGTCCTTCATGTCTGCAGTCTGGGAGTGCACTTCAATTCAAAGTTCCTCCTGCATGTTTACGTGGCAGCTGTGATGAAGAGCGCATTTTGCCAATTACATCTGGTCCATCAGTTATGGCCATATATCTCAGACTTGGACCTGACTACTTTCATCCATGCCTTCATCACCTCAAGATTGGACTATACAATGCACTCTACATGGGGTTATCCATGGTGATGGCAGGGAGAGTGCAGCTGGTGCAGAAGGTTCGCCGTGAGCATATAACACCGGTCCTGAGTTTGCTGCACTGGCTGCCTATAGTCTTCCAGGCATGATTCAAAGTGTTGGTTCTTACCGATAAAGCCATTCACAGCCTGCGTGACTGAGGAGTAGGAGTGGGTTTTTAGCTCTGCCTTGGGTTTTATTGTTTTTATGCTGTTATTTATTTTATTGTTATTTATATTGGATTGTTTTTTATATATTTTAAAAATATAATTAAAGTTGTTGTAAGCTGCCCTGAGTTGCTATAGCAGGAGGGGGCGGCAAATAAGTTTAAATAAATAAATAAATAAATAAAGCAGCTCTAGTATTTCTAAAGTCATCAAATCAAGGTGGTCCAGGGCTTCAAGATTAACTGCCTAAAGGCTAGTTCTGCTAAAGAGCTGAGAGTAAAATGAAGTGCTTCTGTATTCAACCAAGTGAAACATTACCTTTGGTTGGTATAGCACTTCCCAGGTTCTAGATCATCCCCTGCAGTTGGCTGGGGGTGCCCTCCTCGAAGTCCTCTGGGTGTGCCTGGTGGTGACAATGGGGAGAATGTTCTCAGTGGTTGCCCTGTGGCTGTGAAACTCCATCCTGGTTGATTCCCACTTGTCTCTGGATCTCCTTTCTTTTTGAAAACGTCTTAAGATCTGGCTGTTTTGGCAGGCATTTGGTGGGGAGCAGCTTGAGGGATGAGAGGTGTATGGATTAAGGGATTTAAGATGGGAGAATCTGTCTTGGTTTATATGTTTTAAACACGGTTTACTGATTGATTGTTTTATGTATTTTATATGCTTTTATGTATTTATCTATTTTGTAAGCTGTCCTGGGCCACCATTGGCGAAAAGGGTGGGGTAGTAAATATTTTTATAAATATATAAATACACCCCTATCACAAAAGGGTCCTGATCCTGAGTGTCTTTGGGCACCGATATAAATACAAAAAATCAACTTGTGGAAAAACCAGTAATCACCTTCCAGCGGCATTGACTAGTTTATATTTCCAAAGCTATCTTCACAAGAAAAAGACCACAACTTTAAGAGGTTTTATCAGTTAAATGTGATATCAAGGAGGTGGTTTGGCAGCCTCTGCTCAAGAAACCATAATTGGACATTGATTCCGTGGCCAGCTGTCAGCCAGTCTCTAACCTTCCCTTTTTAGGAAAGGTTATTGAGTGAGTAGTGGCTCGGCAGCTTCAGGGGCATCTGGACTGGATCAGTTTTCTGGATCCCTCACAGTCTAGATTTCATCCAGGTTATGGCAGTGAGACTGCACTTGTGGCCTTGGTCAACGACCTTTACTGTGAGTTGGTCCAGGGTTGTTTGTCCCTGTTGATCCTATTAGATCTCTTGGCTGCATTTGATACTGTTGATCATGAGCTCTTGGTGACTTGGTTGTGGGACGGAACTGGGGTAAGTGGAACGGTTTTCAAATGGGTCTGTTCCTTCCTGGGAGAACTTAAAGTGTGGTGCTGGGTGACTAGTCATCATCTCCCCAGGACCTCACGTGTGGAGTCCGCAAGGTTATATTTTTCCCCCTCTCCTGGGAGTCTGGGTGCTTACTGGGTGCCTGGCAGTTGTGGGGGACTGGATGAGGGCAAGTCTCCTGAAGCTGAATCCCAACAAGATGGAGGTGATATTCATGGGAGGGGTCAAAAAGAGTGGTAGCACCCATCATAGATGGGGTCCACCGTCTGTTGGTGGCTCAGGTTTGTAGTCTGGGGATGCTCCTGGACCCACAGTTCTGCTTGGATGTCCAGGGGGTGGTGGTGAAGGATGCATTTTGCCACCTACATCTGGTGTGATGGCTTAGGCCGTATGTCTCAGACTCAGACCTTGCCACCATCATCAATGCTTTTATCACCTCAAGACAAGACTACTGCAACACGTTCTACAAACCATTACCAAGGGTAGCCCTGTGGAGACTATAGCTGATGCAGAATGCGGCAGCCCATCTCCTCAAAGGGATGGGTTGCTGTGAGCATATTATACCAGTGCTCCGTTCTCTGCACTGGCTGCCTATAGTCTTCTGGACCTGATACAAGGTGTTGTTTTTGACCTATAAAGTCCTAAACGGCCTGGTACCTGCCTATCTGCAGGACCATCTCATCCTCCGGGTCTTGGTCGAACCCTGCGGTCAGCTGGGAGTGCCCTCCTCGAAGTTCCCTGGGTATCCTGGGTGGTGGCGATGAGGAGGGTGTTCTCAGTGGCTGCACCGTGGCTGTGGAACTCCCTCCCGACAGAGGTCTGCCTGACTCCAGACCTCCCCTCTCTCCAAAGACAATGTAAGATCTGACTGTTCTGCCAGGCCTTTGGTGAGGGGAGTGGGTGGGTGTTGGTTTTTTGGGGGGGTAGGAGTGGGTTTTTAGCTCTGCCTTGGGTTTTATTGTTTTTATGCTGTTATTTATTTTATTGTTATTTATATTGGATTGTTTTTTATATATTTTAAAAATATAATTAAAGTTGTTGTAAGCTGCCCTGAGTTGCTATAGCAGGAGGGGGTGGCAAATAAGTTTAAATAAATAAATAAAGAAGCTCTGGTATTTCTAAAGTCATCAAATCAAGGTGGTCCAGGGCTTCAAGATTAACTGCTTAAAGGCTAGTTCTGCTAAAGAACTGAGAGTAAAATGAAGTGCTTCTGTATTCAACCAAGTGAAACATTACTTTTGTTTGGTATAGCTCTATGTTCTTTCTCTCTTAAACATAGTTTATAAGTCTTCCAGTGCACCAGAGAACAGAGATCAAGGGGGAATCAGTGGGTTCTAGCTTATTTATTTATTTATTTGTACAATTTATATGCCGCCCCCTCCTGCCTCAGGCATCTCAGGGCGGCTCATAATGTTTTAAAACATTTCAAACATTAAAACATTAAAACAAACCATAATAATTTCAGTTAAAACAATGTAAAACCCCATTCCCTACCCACCCTAACCAAACCCACCCACCCCATCTCCCCTGGGCAAGGCCTGGTGGAACAGCCAGGTCTTACATTGTCTGAAGAAAGAGGTGAGGTCAGCAGCCAAGCAGATCTCCAATGGGAGGGAGTTCCACAACCATGGCACAGCCACGAAGAATGCCCTCCTCATAGCAGACACCCAGGAACCCCGGGGAACCCTGAGGAGGGTGCCCCAGCCGACCACAGGGGCTGCTCCAGGACCCCTAGGGTGAGGTGGTCATGCAGATAGGTGGGGCCCAAGCCATTTAGGGATTTAAAGGTCAGCACCAACACCTTGAATTGATCCCGGAAACCTACCGGTAGCCAGTGCAGAGAGCGAAGCACCAGTGTTATATGCTCGTGTCGGCCTGTCTCTGTTAAGAGACGGGCCATTGCATTCTGCACCAGCAGCAGTTTCTGAACCAACACCAAGGGTAGCCCCATGTAGAGTGCATTGCAGTAATCCAGTCTCGAGGTAATAAAAGCATGGATGGCCGTGACCAGATCCAAGTCTGAGACATACGGCCTAAGCCGACACACCAGATGTAACTGGCAAAATGCTCCTTTTGCCACAACTGACACCTGAGTAGCCAGGCAGAGCTGTGTGTCCAGGAGCATCCCCCAGACTTCGGACCTGAGAAACCAAGGGGAACCATTCAAGCAGAACCATTCAAGAACTGTCCCGCCAATCTCTGCCCGGTCCCGCAACTGAGTCACCAACAACTCATGATCAATGGTATAAAATGCAGCCAAGAGACCTAACAAGATCAACAGGGTTGAACGACCCTGGTCTAACTCACGGGAGAGGTCGTCAGCCAAGGCCACAAGCGCAGTCTCCATGCCATAACCCAGATAAAAGCCCGAGTGCGAGGGATTGAGAAAATTAATCCGGTCCAAATGCCCCTGAAGCTGCTGAGCCACCACCCGTTCAATAACGTTTCCTAAAAAGAGAAGGTTAGAGACTGGCTGATAACTGGCAAGGACATCAACATCCAAAGATGGCTTATTGAGCAGGGGCTGCGCCACCACCTCCTTGAAACAGCCTGACACCCCGCCCTCCCCAAGGGAGGCGTTGACTATCCCCGCCAGCAACGGCCCCAATGTCTCCCGGCTAGTCTTAACCAGCCAGGACAGGCATGGATCTAATTCAGAATTGGTGGCTTGAATAGTCAAGAGCATCCCCCACATCTGAGGGCGACATCATCTGAAACTCATCCCACAAAACAGAACCGGACAGGGCTTCCACTGCCTCCGACCCATTCTCTGCTAAAAAAGTTACATCAGAACTGTGGTGAATGTGAGCTATTTTATCTGCAAAAAAGTCCACAAACAAATCACAGTGAGCATTTGACGGTTCCACGTCCAGGCGGAGGGAGGTCAGACTGACCAGCCCCCTCACCACCCGGAACAGCTCAGTCAGGCAGGTCTTAGCAGACACAACGTGGGCAGCAAAGAAAACCTTCTTTGCTGTCTGCACTGCTACGGCATAAACAGACTATGCTGCCTCTAGTCCACTTCAGTATGCGAGTGACGCCACCGTCGCTCTAACAGCCACCCTTCCTGCTTCATCCGCCGCAGCTCACCCGTATACCATGGGGAGCTGCGTTGTTGGTATTTCAGGAGCGTATGCCTGGGATTCCACCTAGACACAAGTTCATCGAGTAAGCGGCCATCAAGTTCAGAGGAAACATCCCCTAGAGCTATCTGGAACCTTTCAGGTTCCATAAGCCTTCTGGGGCAAACCAACCTAACAGGTTCCACACCCTCCCGAGGGCCGACATGCACCAGGATATCTGCCAAGAGGAGATAATGATCTGTCCATGATAAGGGCACCGTTGATACCTCCCCCACCAATGGATCCCCCACCTCAAGGCCTGTACAAAATATCATGTCCAGGGTATGTCCTTCAACATGTGTGGGGCCCACTACTCTCTTAGACAGACCCATGGTTGCCATGGCGGCCATGAACTCATGCTCCGCCCATCCAAGACTAGCATCAGCATGGGTATTGAAGTCCCCCAGAACTATCATCCTTGGGGACCGCAAGATCACCTCTGACACCAGCTCGGTCAGTGTGTGTAGGGAGGTTGCTGTACAGGTGGGTTCATGGTATATCAGCAGTATCCCTACCCCATCTCCAGCCAAATCCAAACTCAGATGGAGACCATCTATACCCATGATAGATTGCTCAGGAAATCTCCTAATGGACCAGGCATCCTTAAAAATAATGGCTACACAACCACTCCTCCCCCCCCATCCCTCCAGTCGCGGCTGATGATACACAGAGTACCCGGATGGAACAAGATCAGCCAGTATAGGCCCAGATTCATTGTGCATTCAGGTATCCGTAATACATGTGAGGTCAGCCACCTGGTTCAGGATCAACTCCTGGACCGCAGTTGACTTATTAGCTATCAATTTCGCGTTTATCAGCATCAAGCCGAACCTCTTTTCATTTGGTATTTGTCTTTGTCCCAACCTTTGAGCATAAATTCTGAACCCAATGTGTAAATCAACACAGAGAGTGACCGCCAACTTTAGTATATCGATGGCATAGTATTTATATACTAAAGCTAAGATGTTAGGCCAATTGCTGTATGGACTGCAGATCTGGGGAGTGGATTTTCTGGAGGCCCTTGAGGTCGAACAAAACAGAGTACTACGGGCTCTGTTACAGGCACCCAGGGGCACTTCAGCAGTGCTGTTGAGAGCAGAAACTGGTGTTAAGCGTGTAGCGATGCAGGTTAAGCTGGCCATTTTGAAATATTGACTTCGTCTTAATTTAATTCCCTCAGATTCATTAGCGGTTTTGGCTGCCAAAGCAGTTTATTGGAGGTGGTCAGATAAGGTGACCAATATTCTACACTTATTGGGATTTGCAGCCCAATATATCCTTTCTTTTCCATTTGATAGGGCATGGGTGGAAGTAAAATCTAGGATAGAGGATGAGAAAATCCAATTTATGAGGGAATATGTGAATAGTCAAAGGATGTCACGCTTCTATGGTGATCTGAGGACACTCATAGAAGGGGCAAACTACTTAGTCAATATTGAGATGGATCAATTCAGGGTGGCTTTTTTTCTGGCAAGATTAAATGTTTTCCCTTCTGCTTATACAGCCGGAAGAATGAATGGGATCCCATGTAATGAAAGGAACTGTGAATTCTGTAGAAATACAGAAAATAGAAATGATACAGAATCAATTATTCACATTCTTGTGGACTGCCCAGCATATACATATTGGAGGGATACGTATATTACCCCCTCATTGGAAGGAAAAGTTACCTTATATCCCGGCAAGGAGGAGGTATTTTTATTGAGGGATCAGGATACAAATGTTACGTTTAAGGTTGCCCAGATTCTTAATTTGGTACTAAAATTTAAACAGGCTCTTTGGAAGTTCTTAAATGGATATCTGGAATCTGTATGGTTTATTAGTTGGATAAGGGAAATTTGAAGTGGGCGACTTCTTGATTTTTTTATTATATTGTGACTTTTATTATATAGGATTATTCTTGTACTTTTTTTTTTACTAATTGTTCATGACTTCACTGTATAGTAGGATTTTGTATTGATTTTTTTCTGTTATGATGGCTTCGGCTAAGTAATAAATAAATTGATGATGGCATAATATTTCTATTTTTACATGCTTCTTTGTAAAAGGAGGGAAAGTTTAACTACCAAATTTCCTAAAGGAGCTGATATAAAAGTCAGATATATAGAAATTCAGGATGTATGGTAGATTCCAATACCTGAGATACTGGTGGTTATTTTATCTGTTTCTTTCTAGCATGAGTTTACACCCTGTTCATAGTCAGGTTTTATAACAACCAAGTATGTTTTTAAGGAGGTCAAAATGATCAAATTATGCAACTACAATATCTGTAAAATCAAATGGAAACAACCAAGGGATCATTCTCCAAACATAGGGTGCAATCCAACACCCCATATTAAACTACACCTACACCAGGCATATTTGACTTATGCTGGTGAACTTTTACGCATGAAGCAAGCCGCTCAGTGTAACGAGGCGCTCCTGATGATACGACCCCACCGAACCCACACACCTCACAGTCTAGGGGATGGAGCAGGAGTCGTGCTTGCTCCATCTCCCAGATTCTGGGGTATGTGGGGTCGGGGGGGGCATATCCGCATGGGAGCCCCATTGTGCTGAGCAGCTTGCTGTGTGGGGGCCACGCATGTGCAATTGTGCACCCACTGCCTGACTGGGTATTACAAGGGCGGCGGTCTGCATGTGCAGCCTTTTCAATTGCACCCATACTGTGTAGGGTAGGTCAGATCTATCCTGATCAATTCTTGAGGTCTCTCATTCTTATACTTTGGCAACACTTGTACAGTTCATTATTTAAGAAAAGTTTCACTGAACTGAGATGAATTTTCAGCCTTCCTTCGAGCTGAAACCTGCTGTGATGCCTGTTATTGAGAAGGGGCAGTGGCTATGCTCATTATTTCCTTTTTTTCCTGATGAAACTTTCATTGTTTCCTTTTTGCAATTAGCTTAGTCCAAGTGCAGATGGTAGGCATAGATAATGGCAAGATAAGCCTCCCATCTCCATGACGTCTGGCTGGGTCTGTTAATGATAGTGGTAAATATGTTTTTACAGCTTGGATATGTGCACTGAATCACAAACGACTATTTTTATTTATTTAGAAATATTTTTATCCTGCACTCTCCTGCAAAATAGCAGCTCGGGGCAGCGTGAGCTTGTGAACTAGATGCTTCTAATCTGGGTTGGACCCCTCTACTTTGGTGCAGAAGGACACACTGTACCCAGGGTTTAATGTATTCCAGAGCTTGCCAAGGCTCAGCCCTGACACCTCTTCTAGATCCTGTCATTCTTCTACTCTGCAACATCCCAGGCATGGCTGAATGCAGAAAATACCAGCCTCAGCGGGTGATAATAGACACAATGGGGGCCTGCTATGGCCTGCCTTGGTCAGAGGCTCACCATCATGTCTATTTCTGGGCCACCATATGTGGGCCTGCTGCTGCCCTGGCCAAGGTAGACGGCTGGCCCAGATGTGGTTCCCTAGATGATTCTAGGCACACAGCCTGGGCCAAGGGCCTTCCAGGTGAACCAATGCAGGCCACAGAAGGCCTGCACGTCTGTTTGTGGTCGCATCCTGCACTAGGGATCAGGACCACAATAGCCAGCAGCCTTGGCTGCCCATGATTGGCCAACATGGCTGCCTAGCATGGCAAGGGCTGGGTGAACACCAGGGTGGAGCTACCCACACATTTGTTTTCTTACCCCCCTGAGGGTGGGATGGGGGGAGGGCTTGTTGACCAATCCAGTTGGGCATACATTTATTCTGTGCCCCAACCTGACCCCTCCAGGGCTGTCCCCCCGCGAGTGCACTGGTTTCGTGTTTATTTTTACCTATTCTGTTTCCTCAGAGGGTTGAGCTTGAGGCTGCTGTGGACACACTTGGAGTAATTTCAGATGTTACGAATTCAGAGTCAACCACAGTGAACCACACTCAATCGCGTGGCGGGGCCAAAGAGTCCTGAACGTCTGATCGGCGTTTGCCAGATGTTCACCATGTACAATCACCAGTAGGGGACAAAGTCAACCACCCTTCTGGTCGTCGGGACTGGACCATCTCCGGAAAGGTGGTCAAAGCAATTCCCACTGGGAAACCACAAAAAGTAACGACTGAACAGCAACCACCAGCCAGAAGCAAAAAAAAATGATCCCCAGCCAGGGCAAAAGCACGCAGCGTCGCTGCCAGGCAACGAGCAACATACAGACCGGAGGGGGAGATTTAAAGGGCACACAGCACCAGTGGAATGTGGCAGGATGGAGCAAGGCTGAAGGGAGAGGAGAGCGGAGGGTGAGTGAGGAAGAGAGGAGGTGGTGGTGGTGCTGGAGATGGAGGCAGTGTCAGAGGAGCAGCAGCAGCTGGGGCAGGCCGCTCCAGAGTGGACAACCAGCCAGGGGACGAAGGTACCCTGGAAACAGGTAAGGAGAGTGAAGGGGGCCCCACACAGCGGCACAGGGGCACGGATGGGGGGTGCCCGGCGGAAAGGGAGGCGGACCGTGGGGCCAAGGGACCCAGGCAACTAACCCTGCCATTATGACCCATAGACCCAGAAATGGGCCCGGGAGCCAGAGCCCCTGGAGGAGACAGGCGGAGGGCAAGTGGAGGAGCAGGAGGGCACACCCAGGAGATGGCATTACCATCGAGGGGGGCAATGGTGGCACAAAGAGACTTTATAAGGATTTGGGGGTCCCTGGAGCACCAGGTGGAACTAGCGATAAATATGCAGAATGAGCATGTTTACAACGCGATAGTGCGGGACATGGAGGCGGCGGGGCACCACAGGACAGTGGCCCAATGCCACTCCAAGGTGAAGAAGCTCAAGAGGGGGTACAAGGAAATAAAAGACAACTGGCAGTCCGGACATGGAGCCTGGATCACCCCTTACTACGATGCCCTGGACTGCATCCTACACATGAAGGGCTCCATAGTTGCCCCACAGCTCATGGGGAGCGCTGTGGTCCAGGGCAGGGAACTGACTGAAGTACACCCACTCCTGGAAGCCCCACAAGAAGGCACCAGCTCTGGGGGCCAAGTCCCCCAAGAGGAATGCCCCAGGACTTCAGGGAGTGGCAGGCCCCCCTTGTGCACCAGAATAGGGAGCCCACACTTGCAGTCCAACTTGGGAGGATCTGAGGCCAGAACACCTGTCACCCTCAGCCAGTGGATGGAGGGGGAGCACAGCTACACAGAGAGGCCGGCCTCAGAGGGCTCCGAGACCAATATTGAGGATAGGCAAGTGGGTGGGAGGGAGAACGGACTGGAGGGGATGGACCGATGGGTGGGTGGGGGGCCCACAGGGCCTGGGCCTGTCCTTGTGGCCCCCAGGAACTGTGGACAGGGGGTTGAGGGGCACTGGGGCCTGCCAGGGCACAGAACAGGGGGGACAGGCACAACAGGCCGGTCACCAGTACCAGTATGGGGGGATGGGCCCAAAGCAAGAGTAACACAACTCACCCCAAACCGTCTCCTTACAGGTCACAGCACACCCCAGCACATGGGACCATCAGGCAAGGGGGACAGTGGGGATCAGCCACAGGCGCAGCCAGAGGACCATGCTGAGACTTCATGGCGGGGGGGGCAGGGGTCAAAATGGGGTGGGAAGTGCTAGGGAGGGACAGCTGTGGCACATGGGGCCACCGGGGGGAGGGTACCAGCCATCTACCCACCGGGGGGCCAGTCCACCACCCGCAGCACCACAAGGGGATGGGTGGCAGGTGACAGGGCCGGACTAAGGGACCCCATTGTGCACCCCAACAGGGCAACCAGCTGTGGCCCCTCCAGCTGAACCTGTGCCCCAGGTGCAGCGGCTGTGGGAGCACAGTGTACGGGTACGGTGCTGAAGGGAGGAGCAGGTGAAGAAGATCATCTGGACTACCACCGAACAGGGGGAGTGAATTATAGCAGCCATCGACTGCATGGAGACATCCACGGAGAGGATCCTGCAGCAGGCGGAGGCCAGGGACTGGAGTCTGCAGGCACAGGTGCACCTGGAACGGAGGTGGGAGCTCTGGGAGCACAAAAAGCAGGTGGAGGCCTTCTGGCGGCTAGAGCAGGCCATAGACTGGATGGTGGAGCACTCGCACAAGATGGACCAGTCCCACGATATAGGCACGTCACTGCTGCTACATGCAGGGACCATGAGCGTGTATGTGATGACAGACACTCCGCCAGACACCCTGCTGGGCCCCATGCCAGTGCTGGGCCCCACAGCAGCCCCACCTCCCCCTCCACTGCCCCAGCCACCAGCACACCAGCAGGGTCCACGCATCTGCCTCCCGGTCCCAACAGGCCTCCGAAGACAGCAGCCACCCAGGGGGCCCCTCCAGCATTGGGGCCAGCCCTCCACCCCAACCGCCGTTCTGGACATGGAGGCCTCCCAGGACACAGTCGGGGACACGGACAGTGGGGTTGAGGGGAACTTCCAGAGCTCCATGGCGCCCAGAGGGCAGCTGAGGGGACAGCCCAGGAAACACCAGGATAGGGGGGAGGGGGAGTTCAGAGGGCGGGCATGTGGACACACTCAGCACAATAAACGCACAGGCAGAACCAACCACATCCTTTATTGTGCATCTGTGCACAGTGGTTGGGGGCAGTGGGATACGTGCGGGCACGGGTTGGGTACAGGTGGTGGCCACCGAGCCGGGGGGGGGGAAGCCCTCAGGTGGTGGCATCTCTGGCAATCTTCTTGGTGTAGTGGTACTCTCTCGGGTTATTGCTGTTCACGTAGAGAAGCTTGGGTCCGGGTGGGTGCCAGGTCACGGGTAACTCAAGGGTGGCCCCATTGGTCTCGCACACGTTGTGCAACACACAACAGGCACCAATCGCAAGGACTGAGGTCTCTACTGTGTAGTCCAATCGGCCTGCTAGGCACCTCCAATGCTGCTTGAGGGCCCCGAAGGCTCTCTCAACCACGGTCCTGGAGGCACATAGGCGGGTGTTGTAGAGTGCCTCCAAAGGGCTCCTGGTGACCAGGCATGCCATCATGAGCCATCGGAGGTGGGGATAGGCTGGGTCCCCCAGGATGCAGGGTGGCATCAGCACCCCCTAGATCCTGGACCTCCCCATGTTTGCAAAGTCCCCCTGGTACATCCGGGCATAGAGGTGCAAGATGGTAATGATCCTGGCATCGTGGCTGCAACCGGAGTGGCTGGTGTAGATGTCGCTGAACTGGCCCTGGTGGTCCATGACCGCATTCAGCTGCAGGGAGTGGTACCCGTGCCGGTTGATGTATTCTGCGGCCTCCCCATTAGAGGGGCGGAGGATCCCTATGTGGGTGCCGTCCACGGTGCCCAGACAGATGGGGAAGCCACCAACCATGAAGCCAGCCATCATGGCCTCCTGCTTCATGAGCTGGATCGCATGGTCCAGGAGCACGCCCTCCACAGCCTTGCAGAAGTCTGTCAGGATACTGGTGACGATGCTCACCCCAACACCAAAGTACTGCAACATGGACTGCCAGGAATTGGGTGTTGAAAGGGCCCAGACCGCTATGGTCACGCACTGGACCATTTGACTGGGAGCCCACATGGGAGTGTGTTACCGCTCCAGCCAGGGTGTCACCAGCTCTGCAAGTCACAGGAGGCAATGCCTATCCATTCTGAAGTGCGCCCTCCAGGTGCCTTCGTCCCAACAGGCCAATGCCCCAACCCACCACCCCTGTGCCTGTTCAGTGACCCATATGGTGTTCAATGGGCATAGCGAGCATTGCTGCGCATCCCATGGCCTCCCTCCACCAGTGTTGTCTGCTGGCTGCCTCGCAGCGTGCTGCTGGTCCCTCTCTGGTGCGGCTGAGAGATATGTCCTGGACACCTTCAGGGCCCTGAGCCTGGCCAGGGAGCACCTGCACCCATGGTGGGCATGCCGGGCGGCCGCAGCACTCCTGGCCATGCATACCCGTATGCAGGCAGCCAGGTGGATTGCATCTGTGGTGACATGCATGAGGTCTGCGTGCACCCAGAACCACTCCGCGCAGATGGCCAGGTGCATCCTGCAGGCGCCCCTCCATCCTGCATCCAAGGTGGACAGCGTCCCTGGTTTGGTCAGGCACGCACCTCTATTGCCTGAGGGCCGGTCCCATCTCAGCTCCTTGCCTTACCTCCTTGCCCTGCCCTGGCTCCTGTGCGGGGTGCCCCTGAGCACCTGTGCTTGCCTGGCAGCCCCGGAGGTGACTAGGCGGCTGGTGCACGGCGGTTGGGTGCGTCCCCCCGAGTGTACCTGCATTCCCAGTATGAGGGCCGGCTCATGCCCAGGGCCCGCATGCACCTGGGCGGGTGGTCCGCAACTGCTTGCCTGTCATCATCACCTCCCTGCTATCAGTTTTCGCTACCTGTCATCATCGCCGCCCTGCTATCAGTGTTGGCTGTACTGTCTGTGCGCTCGGTTCCTGCAGCTGTGTTAGGTCCGTGCCCCACGCCTCACTCGTTAGCCATCCCATGTTGCAGCCTGTGGGCTTATTGCGTGTCCTTGGGGCTCCCCTGAGTCCCTCCCCATCCCACCTGGGACTGTGGGGCCCCTCTTTCCTTGCTGTTAGTACCCACTGCTTGCTGGACCATGGCCGGCTGTGCTTCCCCAGGGCTCCCGTGCTCCGCAATGCCCGACACCCCCCATAGCTGAACCTTTCACGAGACCATGGCCCTGTGCGACCTGTGGCATTTCCAGGCTGTGCAATTTTTCCTGTGCTGCCCAGATACCCTCTCTGGTGCCTATGCGAGTCTGAGCTCCAGCCTTCACTACTTTGGCTATGAGGCCAGTGCCTGCAAGTATCAGCTGCATGCGGAAGCGCTGGGCCTCTGTCCCTTTCCTGATGGGCGCATTCCGGAGATGAAGTGCTCTCATATGAGATGAGCTGCTCACAGAGAGACCATGTCTGCCCTCTCTGTGTGCAGCCTGGCCACCTTCATGACCTGTCTTGCGGAGGGAGGCCCTGCCCTGATGGTTTCCTTCTTTGGCTACGTCCATGGGGCGCGTGGGTACCAGCCATCGCGTGGGGTGGCATATCGCTGCCTGTTGGAGCTTGGGCACTTTCCATGGCCCCCTGCTGCTGACTATGGCATGTCAGCAGCAGGGGGCTGATGGCGATGGCTGGTGTGTGGTCCTGTGCTGATGTTCAGGTGGGGCTCGCCGTGGGGATCTGTTCGAGGCCTACTACCTTGTCACCCACCACATGTCTGCCCTGGGCTACCATCGGGGCATGCTTCAGTGGCCCCACTACGTGCACCTGGTGGGTCACCCCATCCCAGGCCCCTTCGTGACCCCCCTGCATCTGGCTGTGAGGACCCCAGTGTCTTTGATGCCCTGGATGTTGGCCACATCATGTGCTCCCGCCTCCTCCCTGCCGCCTTGGGTCGCTTTCCACTCACTCCATGCTGTACCGAGCTCGCTGCTGTTCTGGCTGGTTCCATGGGGTCCGTTGCCCTTGCCTGTGTCTCTGGGCCCCCTACTTGGGCACCCCCTGGCCTTCTCTACCTGTGGTGTTCCCCTCCATGGCTGGCCCCTCCTGTGGCTGTGTCCTGCTCTCCGAGCCATCTACCAGCTCTCCAGGTGCTGTTGCCATCCCTTGTCTGGCCGCCGGTTCACCTGTGTCCATGGCCTGGACCACCCCCCGTCCCGGGTGCCTCTATGACTGTGCAGGTCTGGGGCCCTCAGAATGCACCTCCCCATGTCCTCCATGTGTGTTTGCCTGTGCAACGCATTGATTCCGGCTCACCTCCATCTCCATCAGCGCAATTGCACTGGCGCGGGGGATCCCTGCCTGCCTCCTGGACCTGCCTTGGACTGCTCCGGTGCAGTTCCCTACTTGTTTGCCCTCCCCTTGTGACATTGCTCTGTCCCTATGGGGACCCCCATGCCTTCGGCTGCCTGTATTGCTGTTGGGTGGCCCTTGCTGCCTGTGCTGTTGGTGGGGTTCTGGGTGCCGTTCCCCATGTCCTGGTCTGTCCCTAAGACTGTCCCCTCTGCTTCCTTGGCCCAGGGCTCCCCCCCCCCATCTGTTATGCTGTGTGTGTTGGCCGTCCTGGTGTGGTCCCCCCCCCCTTCCTTCCTTTCCCATTTGGGTGTGTTTGTGCCCTGGTGTGTGTTTGTGTTGTGTGTTCCGCTGTGTTCTCGGTTTTCCTGTGCCTGTTCTGTGCACCGCCTCAGCTGCTCTTCTCCCTCCTCCCCCTCCTGTCCCATTTCCCTTGTGTGGGCATTTCCTTTAGGCGCTTTTGGCTTCCTTTGCCCTCCATCGGCCATGCCTGTCTCCCGCCCCTCCCCGGTGTCTTCTGGGTGTTCTGACCCCAGCCCAGAATTGGCGTAACGTCTGTTGCACTGCCCCGGGCTGTGGTTGGTCCATCAGTTTTCCTGCCGTGGTCCCGCTCCTGTCACATCTGTTCAGGGGGGGGGGGGGGCAGGGGGCGGGCATAATGTCTGAAATTACCCAAAGATGCTACTACTGCTCTTTTAGTTATTCAACAGTGAGAGTATTTTTATTATTAATGATTTATACCCTACCCTACCTCTGAAGGCTCAGGGTGGCTTACACCAAAAAAACCAAGATAATAAGACAAAATACAAATGAATCATATATGTAAATATCAAAGCACTCAGTTCTTCCCCTACTTCCCCATTTGTCACCTGAGAGTCCCTTTCAATCATGTACCCCTCCTTCTCACAAGGGGGTTGTAGTTATTCCAAAATCCCTATCCCCATACTGTCCCCCAAATACAAATAAATCCTGCATACAAACACTACCAGTCAGGACCAGTCTTACCACAGGGTGACCTGGGGTGACTTTCCTGGGCCACATTCTTTCAGAGGACCCCACAGTGGCCTCTAGTTTCACCAGGACAGGTTGTGGGGACACCACTCCCTCTCAGTGGGGCCCCAAACATGACCTTTAAGGGACCACAGAGGTTTCCCCCAAGGGGGAGGGGCCACCAGAGCCCCCACATTTTATTTTTGCCCTGGGCCCTGCAAATCCTAAGGCTGGCCCTGCCACCAGCACAAGCAGCTCCAAACCTCAATCACAGCCCTCAACAAACCTTATCTGACACTGATCAAGGACTGGGAACAGGAGCTTGTGGAGCCAGGCAGGGCAGATTCACAGATAACTTTGGATAGCCTCGTGGCCAAGGGACAGGACTTCCACTTTGCCTTGAGTGCATTGACTCTTTTTCTCTCCCCAAATTAAATACTAACTGTATCTTACTTCCAAATACATGAGACCTCCAGTTCACTAAACTTACTTTTTTATTTTTATATTAAAATACTAAAAGATTAAACGAGCTATAAGTAAAATGACAAGGCCAATGTAAACCAAACCATTGAACCACCTGCATAAAAGCAAGGAGGCATATTCAAGTGCTTATGAATACTATTTTGTGGAAATAAGTGTGTAGAGTCTAATAAAAACCTCATTAATACACAATGGCTCATGTTGTATCTCAAATGAGTTTCCCAGCAAGATGTTTGCCCCCATATCGCACATCTGCCACACTTGTAAGCAGAAGGCACTGTAAAATCAAATCACTTCTACCACAATATTACATAATTTATTCACAATTACACCTTGTGAATAATTTAAAATATTCAATTAAGTCACATTTAAATATACCAAAGCCTATTTCCATTCTTATCGCCTTTGGATGCCTTTTCCAAAAGCTTACCGCTAAAGCATTAAATGCCCTCTCTCATGTTATCGTATTGACTCTAGGGTAAATGGGTCTATGGTGATTTCTTCCTCTTAGGCTCAGAATATTAAATTGAAATCTAAAAACAAAATCCCATTGTTTTCACATAACCAGGGGCCTCTCCAAAAATTACGTGATATACTAAAATACATATGCATAGTTCCAACCTCACTCAGGAGGAAGCAAGTTGGCTTAATTCTGACAAAAGCTGCAGTGGTGTGTTCTTATATTCTGTTGAATTACAAATCTGCAAGTCTGCCTACAGGCAAATTGGATTTTATCTGTCTATAGTATTAATATAAAACAAATCTACATATTGCTGCATTGGAAGCAAAAAGTTGTTTACAGCTGTAATTCTTATTGCTAAGTTTAAACAACTTTCTGTCTAAAAATGGTGGTTAATAACTGTGCAGCCATTTCCACTCCCCAGGAAGTGTGCTGGATACACTTCCTGGGGAGAAGGGCCACACATGGCCCACTTCTGGGTTAGGTCAGGGAAAATAATTGTATTATATATTTGTAAGCTGCACTGAGCCTTCAGAGAAGGGTGGGGTACAAATGTAAATAAATAAAAAAGCAAACATTCCTCCTGCTCAACCAGGGAGGGGTGACCGGAAGAGATGTGAGGCTGACTGGGCCCGCCCCTGTGCTGAAGTTGGCACCCCATCCCCTGCCATGACGGGCAGCCTTGGCTACCAATAGCTGACTGCCATAGGCGGTCGGCCATGGAGGTCCCCACACCAGGGCCATGATGGTGGTGCAAACAAATGTGATTGACCTCTATGGCCCATTATGGCCTGCCTGGGAGGTCCTTGAACCTGGACTGTGGACTCTGTTCCTTCCTGACCCACAATTCCTGGGCAACCACCTACCTACAGGAGGCTGGAGCGATGCTGGCAACGTACTTGCTCTGACTCCGACAGACTTCTCCATAGGGCCCATTTGCGGTCCTATGTTGAGGCTGTGAGGATAGCAAGGAAGGAGTTCCTTGCTGTCCTCATAGCGTCCGCGAAGTCACGCCCGGTGGAGCTGTTTTGGGTGGTACGGGGGTTGGTTAGTCCGGCCTCACTCCACCTGGATGGGGACGTGTCCCAGGCCCACTGTGAGGAGTTTGTCAGCTACTTCGCGGACAAGATCGCTCAGATTCAGAGCAACTTTGCAGCCGGATTAGGGGCAGTAGGTAGAGAGTGTGAGGTGATGGAGGCCCCGTCTGGTCCATCTTTGTGGGGGGAGTTTCAGGAAGTAACGCCAGCCGATGCGGCTGATGTCTTGGGGTCTGTGAGGGCCACTTGTTGTGAACTTGATCCATGCCCATCCTGGTTGGTGAAAGCCTCCAGGGAGACGTTGGGGACGGTGCTGGTGAGAGTAGTGAATGCGTCCTTGCAGCAGGGGAGGTTGGTGCCCAGTCTCAAGGAGGCTGTGGTGTGCCCCCTGCTGAAGAAACCATCATTGGACGTCGACGCCCTCACCAGTTACCGACCTGTCTCTAACCTTCCCTTTTTAGGGAAGGTTATTGAGCGGGCGGTGGCACTCCAGTTCCAGGTACAGACAGCATTGGTTTCCTAGACCCATTTCAATCTGGGTTCCGCCCCGGATATGGCACCGAGATGGCGTTGGTGGCCTTGGTCAACGATTTCTGCCGGGAGATGGATGCAGGATGTTCAACATTTCTCATCCTGCTAGATCTCTCGGCCGCTTTTGACACGGTGGACCATGGGCTGCTGTTGAGACGGCTGCATGACCTGGGGGGTCTGGATGGGACTGTTCTTGAATGGTTCCGTTCATTCCTCTCGGGGAGAAGCCAGCGGGTGGTGCTGGGGGAGGAGACATCTTGCCCCTGCGCCTTATCATGCGGCGTTCCGCAGGGTTCTATTCTGTCTCCATTATTATTTAATGTTTATATGCAGCTCCTGGGGGAGGTTGTGAGGGGGTTTGGGGTGTGTTGTCACCAATATGCTGATGATGCTCAGATGTACCTCTCTTTTTCAATGGACCCAGATCCTGCTATCTCGGTGCTATCCCAGTGTTTGGAGGACGTGGCGGAATGGATGTGGCAGAGCAGACTGAAGCTCAACACCGATAAGACGGAGGTGATGGTGGTGGGGAGAGCGAGGGAGGTGTTGGCCCCCCTTATTGGGGGGGTTCGCCCTCCTATAGCTCAACAGGTCTGGAGTCTGAGGGTGGTGCTGGACGCATATCTCCACCTAGAGTGGCAGGTGGAGGCAGTCACAAATGCTGCCTTTTGTCAGTTGTATCTGGTGTGGAGGCTGCGTCCATTCGTCTCTGGCCCGGACCTGGCCTTCCTCGTCCATGCCTTCGTCACCTTGAGGCTGGACTACTGCAACGTGCTCTACATAGGGCTTCCCTTGTGCCTGGTTCGGAGTCTGCAGCTAGTGCAGAATACGGTGGCCGTCTCCTTTTGGGGACGGGTCACCAGGAGCACATAACACCAGTGCTCCAGGCTCTGCACTGGTTGCCAATAGCGTGCTGAGCCAGATTCAAGGTGCTGGTATTGGTTTATAAAGCCCTTCATGGTCTCGGCCCCTCATACCTCAGGGACCGCCTCGCCCTCCGCTCCCCGGAGCGGTTCCTTCAGTCGCCTTCTTGGAGGTCCCCCGCGTTAAGCGGTGGACCACAATGGAGAGGGCATTCTCGGTGGCTGGGGTGCATCTCTGGAACTCCCTACTGCAGGAGGCCCGCCTGACCCCAAATCTGTTGGTATTTCGGCAAAGATGCAAGACCTGGCTGTTTGCCCGGGCCTTTGGGGAGGGGGGTGGGTAGTTGATTTTTACGTCCCCTATGCTAATTGGTTTTATATCCCAGACCCTGTTTTTATTTTTAATATTTTTGGAATGGTATTTTATGTGTTTTAGACTGTTTTATATTGTTGTTTTATGATTGGAAGCCGCCCCGAGCTGTGTTCAGGAGGGGCAGGGTATAAATGCAATAAATAAATAAATACCTGGTTGGGGGGTTGTAGTCAGCCCACATCTGTCTGTCAACTAACATATGTGTAGGTAAGACTATGGCCCTGGCTGGTCATACCGGGCAGCATCACATATATTAACTCAGTGTTTCTGATCTTTTTTTTTTTTTTGTCTGTTGCTTTAATCCTGTTTAAGTACAATACATTCAGCAAAATTCAGCCCCCTTAAATCTTCATACCTGCTTTCAGTTAACACCATTTCAACACTTAATTGCCAAGGAAAAACTAAACTGTTTTGGATCCAATCATACACGTATGATTCAGGATTTGGTTTCATTGGAAAGCTTCTTCTGAGTAAGAACTGCAGGAATGGCATTTTTGTTTGGAGTTCATTTAGAAATTGATAGCTAGCAGTTTTTCTGGTCATTAGAAGATTTTTTTAAGCCATCATTGTAAATTATCAGAACCCTCCTCTGCTACGTCCAGTGAATTAGAACTATGCTGTAACCTTGCATCATCTATATAGTTGTAAAATAGATTTAACAGAAACTGGGAATAAATCATTGACAAATAAATTCAATAAACATGGTCTGAATATTGAGCCTTGGCGGACGTTGCAGTCCATTTCAGCCAAGCCAGATTTCTTGCCCGGTACAAAAAATTTATGTTTTCTTGTTAAACAGTCATGCATCTGAATTAAGGGACTTATCTTCAAAAGCAGCATAGTCTTATGTGCCTTAATCAGTGTCAATCAAATCAAATTCTTTAGTGAAAACTAAAAAAAATAGTGGGAGCACTTTGACTCTTTCCGATTCATGCTTGCTATATGTCTAGTAATACTATTATCATTAGTTGTTAAGTGCTAAGAGAGTGCTGGTTACAGACACAAAATCAAAGACCTCATCTTAAAGAGTCACTTTCTAAACAAAAACTTAAAATAAACTTCTTATTCATGTGTAGATCACTATCAAGTACCATTTATGAATGGGACCATTTTGACTTGAAAACTATTTTTATTTTTAAGACAGTAACACAATGGTAAAAGTTTTTCCTCAGTGCATAGAGTAGGCAAATTATGGAGCCACGCTAGTGGCTCCATTAGTTAAGGTGGAACTAACTCTCTGTATTGAGAGTTCCATTGACTTCAATGGAGCTCCCTGGGGCAAATTCCTCTAGCTTGCAGCCCTGATGTTGACAGGGTTTTCTCTGCGAGAATACACTTAGAGACACAGATGGCTGTATAGGACAGATATGGAGTATGCTAAGTATGTGCTTTGGTCCAATATTTCATGTTAGATGAGGTGTCAAGATGCGCCTGGCATTTAAAAAGTGCTTGCTGCTGTGTGAGAGATAAGCGCTCGGGGAGGGAATTGGCCAGGGATCCCCCGGAGGCGAAAAGCCTCCCCGGGATCCCTGACCACTTCCCACCAGAGCGCTTATTTAAAAAGCGCTTGCTGCTGTGTGAGAGAAGCTCCCGGGGGGGAAGAGGTCAGGGATGTAACCTCCCTGTAGGCTGAGGGAGCAGGAGGGTGGCTCAGGGGGATCGGGCTGAGGGAGGAGGAGGGGAGGCGGAGGGGGCTCTGAGAAGGAGGGGGCTGAGGGAGCAGAAGGGGGCTGTGGGGGAGGGGACTCTGTGGGGAGGAGGGCTGAACAAGTAGTAGAGGGGCTCTGTGGGAGGAGGGAGCAGGACAGGACTCGGGGAGGAAGCAGGAGGGGGAGCTCTGTCGAGAGAGGAGTGAACAGGTGGGCAGTCTCTGGGGGGAGCGGGCTGAGGGAGAAAGAAGGGGGATCTGGAGGGGAGGGAACTAAGGAAGCAGGAGGGTGGGCTCTGTGGGAACAGGAGGCTGAGGGAGTAGGAGGGGGCTCTGGGTAGAAAGTAACAAAAATGTACATTTTATAACAATTTCTCGGTCTCAGCAACTTTATTTATTTATTATAAATATGTATTAGCTGCCTCTCATGCCAAGGCATCCTGGGGCGGCGTACAATAAAACTTCCCCCCATAAAACTAACACAACCGTAAAACCATTAAAACTAAACACATAAAATAAGCCGCAACCCCCCCTTCTAACCCCCCTCCCCCCAAAGGCCTTGGCGAACAGCCAGGTTTTACAGGCCCAACGAAATGCCAACAGGCCTGGGGCCAAACGGGCTTCCTCCGGGAGGGAATTCCAAAGCCGCGGCCCGGCTACCGAGAATGCCCTCTCCATTGTGGCCCCCCATCTAAGACGAGGGACCTCCAAGAAGGCACCCCCGGCAGACCGAAGAGATCACTCAGACATGGAGGGCGAGATGGTCCCTGAGATGTGAGGGGTCCAGACCATGTAGGGCTTTATAGGCCAAAACCAAAACCTGGCTCAGTACACTATAGGCAGCCAGTGCAGAGTTCAGAGCACAGGTGTTATGTGCTCCTGCCGGCCTGTCCCCGTAAGGAGATGGGCTGCAGCATTCTGCACAAGCTGCAGCCTCCAAACCAAAGTCAAGGGAAATCCCACGTAGAGTGCATTGTAGTAGTCGAGCCTCAAGGTGATGAAGGCATGGATGAGGGTGGCCAGGTCAGGCCTGGAGATGTACGGATGCAGCCTCCATACCAGATACAGTTGGCGAAAGGTGGCTTTTGACACCGCCTCCACCTGTTGATCCAGACCGAGGCCTGAGTCCAAAACCACCCCCAGGATCCGAACCTATTGGGCCACAGGTGGGCGATCCCCCCCCCGACCAGAGGGGCCAGCACCTCCCTTGCCCTACCCACCAACGTCACCAACGTCTTGGGATTGAGCTTCTGTCTGATCTGCCACATCCAATCCGTCACGGCCTCCAAACACTTGGAAAGCAATAAGACGGCAGGGCCTGGGTCGGTCAAAAAAGAGAGGCACAACTGAGTATCATCAGCATATTGGTGACAACGCACCCTGAACACTCTCATGATCTTCCCCAAGGGCTGCATATACACATTAAATAATAATGGAGACGAGATCGAACCCTGCGGCATGCCACAGGTCAAGGCCCGGGGGCATGATGTTTCAGCCCCCAGCACCACCCGCTGGCTCCTCCCTAAAAGGAATCAATGGAACCACTCCAAAACAGTCCCATCCAGACCCCACAGGTCTCGCAGCTGTCTCAACAGCAGCCCATGGCCCACGGTATCAAAGGCGGCTGAGAGGTCTAGCAGGATGAGAAATGTTGAACATCCTGCGTCCATCTCCCGATGGAGATCGTCCACCAACGCCATCTCGGTACCATAGCCGGGGTGGAACCCAGACTGAAAAGGGTCAAGGAAACCAATGCTATTAAGATGCTCCTGGAGCTGTGTCGCCACCACCCGTTCAATAATCTTCCCTTAAAAAGGGAAGATTAGAGACAGGTCGGTAGCTGGCGAGTGCATCCACATCCAATTATGGTTTCTTAAGCAAGGGGCGCACCACAGCCTCCTTGAGGATGGATGATAATCTCCCCTGCCAGAGGGACGCGTTGACCACCCTCATCAGCACCGTCCCCAAGGTCTCCCTGGAGGCTTTCACCAACCAGGACGGGCATGTATCTAATTCACAATTGGTGGCTCTCACAGACCCCAGGACACCTACCGCATCGGCTGGTGTCACTTCCTGAATCTCATCCCAAAAAGATGACCCAGACAGGGTCTAGTGCTACAGAATGGACATGTGAAATGTAAATGAAAGAGAAATTCTTGCCACGTTGGAAGTAGAGTACCGATGTAATACTAAACTTTAGTGCTAACTTTAGTGTTGCCCCCAACCTGCAAAGGAAGAGGATTGGAGCTGGAAGACCAATGCAAAGTTTGGGTGCATGGAGCCTAAGTTGTAAGCAAGCACAGTATGCGAAGCCTTACAACATCTTTACTGCTTACATGGTGTGGAAGTTAAGGCGGGAGCCTTAACACACAATTTCTAGGTTTGTTAAGAGGACTGTGAAGGAGGGGTGTGTGTGGACTCCTTTGCCAAGGCCCTGGGAATCCTCCCCAGCTGCATCCACTCTGCTGTCCCTCCCCCTTGCAGGTAACCATCTTTTACAAAGGGGAGCTGCCCCTGAGGTTGTGGAAGGACTGGGAAGGAGGGGTGTGTGTGGACTCCCTTGCCAAGGCCCTGGGAATCCTCCCCAGCTGCATCCACTCTGCTGTCCCTCCCCCTTGCAGGTAACCATCTTTTACAAAGGGGAGCTGCCCCTGAGGGCGGTGCCCTCTGGGCGGCGGCCAAAGGCCGCCGCCAAAGGACGAAGTGCCGTTGGCAGGCCGTTAGTGGACGGAGGCAGTGGAGGTGGCTACCAGGGACTTTGGAGGAACTGTTTGAGGAAGCCCTGCCTGCCTTGACTTCCAGACCTGTTGTCCCGGGGCATCGTTAGTCACTTGGGAGGGAGGGACCCCGAGCCTGACCCAGGAGGAACCCCACAAGTGCTTGCCTCGCCGCGAACCCATCTGTCCAGGCAGAGGGATCAGCTGTGTGCGCAAGCTGGCTGGGCAAGGGCGCCCAATGTGCTGGCGGACCTTGCTGGTTCGCAAGGTGTTGATGCTTTGGGTATAGGGGTGGGAGATTCTTGTGTTTGTTATTAAATTTTTTGCCCTAGAGATTAACCATACACGAACATAATGCCTAGGAAGGGAAAGAAATTAGGGGTGATTACCAGGAATCGGGCTAGGCAACAACAGTTACCTGAATGTTTTGCCTCGGCGATTGTATCCCCCAAGCCCAAACGAGAGGGGCCTCTGCGAGAATCCCTGTGTGTTGCTCAAAATGACCCTGATATAGAACGAGCCTCCTTGACTCCTGGTTTGGGTATTTTATCTCCCCGTTTTTTGGGCTCTGGGAGTCTGGGGGTTGGGATGTCTGGTGACGGGGCTGGGCCATCAATTTTACCAAGGCCAGCCTTTCCAGACCCCTCATTGCTCGAGTGCGCTCTGGCCTTTAAACAACAGGGAGAGAAGTGGCTAGCCATGGCCGCCAAAGCCCGGGGGCGTGTGGTGGCCGCTCCGGGTTCTCAGGTCCCTCCCCTAGAAAACAGAAATTGTCTCTCCCCCGAGTTAACAGAAGAGTCCGAGCCCCAGTACCCAGCTATTCTGGGTGAGGACGGGGATAGTGTTAACTGGAATCTTCGACCAGTTGGACAAGAGGAGCTGGGTCTAGAGTTGCTATGTGCCTATGCTGAGTCTTCACCCTCTCCTTTGGATCAGGGTGGGGAGCCTCGGAGAATACCAAAGTCACATAGCCAGATGAGTTTGGGAAGGGGGGGATCCCTTGAGGTGTGCCCTGGTGATTTAATCATTCCTAGAGATAAAGCCACAGGATCCCAAGAGGCCAGTGGTTCTCGTAATCCTCACCAGCTGGAGGAGCTTGAGTTCTTCGCCCGTGAGCTCGCAGGGAAGGAGAGAGCCCCCAGTAGTTCTGGAGGCTCCATGTTGGATTTACGATCCCCTATCCCGCTGACTCAGGAGCCGCGGGCCCAGGGTTGTGGCTGTCTTGTGCAGGCAGAAGCATATAGGGCATTTGCGGAACGAATTGAGGGGATGGACTTAAAACTCCAGGCCCTCCAGCAGCAGATGTGTAAAATCTGGGATTGTGTTAACGATCTGAGAGGGAATAAGACTCCAACGGACCTTCAGAAAGCGGACCAGACATCGCAGACCACTCCCTTGCAAGGTTTGGCCTGCTCTAAGGTTTTACCTCGGATACTTAAGGAGGATTGGGTTATTACCCCAGTAACTGATGCGTTGACTATATCAGTCCATCCGTTGCCATCTGGAGTACTTCCCTCTTGGGATTCGAAATTTTCAATAGCACACCACGTTTCTATGATACTGGGTTGCTCTTTTCTGCCATCTTACATAGCCCGCTCTTTTTATTTGCCAGCTAGGGATGGCACTTTAAGGTTAGTTGTTTATTTTCGGTCATCTGCCATCGTAGAATGGCTGCTGTCCAATGGCCATTATTTCAGTCAGTGGCAGGTTTACTTGAGGAAAATTTATGCCAAGAGGGGAATTGTGCCACTTATCCCTAAGGTTTTGCCCACCAAGCCAGATCCCCGACTAAGTAATTCCGATTTGCCCCAGTTGCCCAGGGGGAAGGCAGGTATCACTTTGGATACCATGAACTCCTGTGGGATCCCAAAGTTGACCTATAGCGAAGCCCCTTTTGTTCCGACCCTAGCCTCGGCCTGTGGGTCTACTACCACTATTACGGCCTCGGCTTTAGCTAAGCCAGACCGCCTTCACTCTAGGGTTCCCGCTTCAGTTAGTACTGGGAGGCCTGCCATTGTGGCAGCAGCCTCCCAGACTCTCTCAAGGCCCCATGTTGCCAGTTTATCTTTAGGCCATGCTCCCAAAGTACCCTTTTCTCCTAATGCTTTTTTAACTAAAGGGCAGGCCTCCCAGATCCAATGCCCGATTGTATTGAGCCCCGGTTTGGCTAACCATGATGCAGTTAAAAATAAGTTGGGCTTTCCTCTTAGAGGGGCCTCGATTTTTGAAGAGATCCTGGCTGCTGATCCTGTGTGCAGGTCTACTATCTGTGGAGCCACGAGTAAATTATAGCTGCTCATATGAGGTAGTTCTAGATAAAGTCATTTCTTTATTTTAGTGCGTATTGTAGGTAAATATTTTATTGATTTTAGGATTTAAATAGGGCGATATTTAAGGGCCCTATGAATTTGTATATATGTATTGTATTTACTTGTGTGTGTGTTTTGAGCACTGGCCTATGGCTACGCCATAACAAATTATAGAAATTATAGGTTTGTTAAAGTTTGCTTGGTATGAATCTGCCTTTACTAAGTTTGTAAAACCGTAGGTTTTTTGTTTATCTAATATATATCTTACTCATAGGTAACTTGTGGGGGCACAGGGGTATGTGCCCCCAATTTTTGGAAGCCCTATAGAACTCTACAGAACCCCTGCCCAGCCCCCACTCCTGTTCCTCCCACTACTGACAGTTACCAGTAGCTTCTGATCTTACTGTTTGTGTGAAAAATGAAAATGCAATATTCTACAAAATCAACAGTTAATGTAGAAAAAGCTTTCTAAGGTCTATATTGAATCATTATGTTCTCCCCAGAGTGAGTCACAATCACTTCTGTTTCTCCTGGCTACAGAATTAACAAAAGCTTTTGCTTTCTGGGGTACTTTATTTTCTGGGGTACAGTTTACTATTTATCTAAAGTACTTCGAGCCCCACACAGTGTTTACTATGTTTATCTTCACAGCAGACCAGTAAGGTAAGGGACTGTGTAAGTGTCCTCTCTGCACTCATTATAAGTTGTTGCAGGAGCTGCTCCCAAACACAAGTCCAAAACACTTTTCTTTCACCAACATGCCTTTTATTTACACTGTGTAAACTCTTTACCCTTACATTAATACCTAACATTGTTTTCACTGTTTCACAGATTCCCTTAAGGGTCTCTTTCTTTCTTTGTTTATTATAATAAATGGCATATCTAAAAGACATAGCCGTACACCTTAACATTTAAAATCTCTATATCTGGCAAAACAATATGCCGTATAAAAATAAAATACTTATATTACACATATACTATAACCGAATCAATTACTTTCAAGATTAAAAAACCTAACTCAAACAAGCTCCTCCGGAATATACACCTCTTAGCATCCATCAGCCCAGCAATAACCCAAAACATTACCGTATCCACACCATGACTACCATTATACATTTAAATAGCCTTAAATTTCAAAAAACGATCTCTAACAGTGATTGAATTCACAAGAAATGTTGCTAATGCTTCAGTGATCTCCTGGTCTTGATCCTTCATTAAGATTATTGTTAGTTCCTGAGAATTACGCCCTGAAAAGCTATGCAAAATAGGGTCTAGATGCTGCCGTCTTAAATCCTGATACAGTTGGCAATCTATTAAAATAGGTGCCACTGTCTCAACCTGCTGGAAGTCAAAAAGGCACAACCTGTTGCAGAAGGGAACCCCCGCACGTCAGTCCTCCAGTACCCTTGAGGGGAATACATTATGTCTGGCATGCATAAATTTAGCCCCCCTACCAAGCGCTAGATTGCTTTGCCAATAATTTGCCATCTGTCCTTCTTCTGGGGCTACAGAAGAATAGAGCCTCGGGGGGGGGGGGTAACTATTTACCAAGGCCATATCTTCCTGGCGTGCAATATCCCTGAACCTTCTAGGGATTTCGGCTCAGATGTTTCTGCTCTGTAAATAAGCTACAGAGAAGCCTATTTTTTCTGCAGCAGCCTTCATGTGGTTCAACCATGACGATTTGTAGGTATCCCTAGCCAACAACGGAATAACCCTGACTGAGGGTAAACAACTGCCTGGAGCCAATATACAAGGGCAGGTTTCAATGTGTGTCAGCTCCAGCTAAGGGTGATTTCAGACGTTATGGGTGGGCGGTTCACCGCAGTGAACCCCCAGGGGGTGTGAACCACGCAACCACGCGCGGGGGTGGAAAAACGACCCAAACAGATGTGCCAGGAACGGGACCACGGCTGGGAACCAGGCCGAACCATCACGGACCGGGGCAGCACAACAGACGTGCAGCCGAACCCCCGCCGGGCGCAAAACTCCCAGAAGGCACCGAGCAGGGGCGGGACACAGACATGGCCGACTGAGGGCAAACGAAGCCAAAAGGCACACAAGGGAACGCCCACACAAGGGAAATGGGAAGGGAGGGGGGGAAGAGGGAGAACAGGCTGACAGCCGACACACACAGCACATGCACACACACACACACACACAGCGGACCCGCAGCGGGACACACTGCACGACCAAACGCCCGGGCACACACACACACACACACACAAGGGAAAGGTCGGGAAGGGGGGGCAGGGGTGCCCGGAACACAGCACGAGGAACAACGGGAGGGATGAGGGGGGGCACCACCAAGGGGCAAGGCACAGGCAGCAGCAACCCCCACCCCCACACCACCCCAGTCCACATAGGCGACCCCACAGCAACAGAGC
>QEPC01005778.1:81559-91801 GCA_003113815.1 Sphenodon punctatus | reverse complement strand
AGGCAGGGGGGCACATGCCACTAACCTGAAGCTGGGTCCGGGGGTCCCCATTGCGCGGCAGCGGCATTGCTCCTCCAGGGACTCGCACACTACCTCCCTGTGCCCACAAACCCAGTCCCTGCAGAGTCCACACTGGGACTGGCTTTTCAGGCGCACAGGGAGGCAGAGTGAGTCCCTGGAGCAACACCGCCACCACGGAGAGTCTGTGGGCAGTTGTTTTTTTTTAAAAAAAATTGCCCGTGCCGCATCCTAGCCCCACCAGGGAGGGAGAGGAGGCAAGCTGCAGCGCTGCATTACTTTCCCTCCCCGGGGGCCAGGACCTGGCGTGGGCAATGGGGCAGGCTAAAAGAAAAAAAAAAGTTTCCTTACCGCCTGCCACTTGCTCCCCCCCTCTGCAGCTCCTAGAGTGGCGAGGTGAGCCGCTCGCCTCGCCAAGCTACAGAGGGTGGGAAGCAGCAGGCAGCAACTACAAGGGTGGCCAGCGGCGGTGGGTGGGTCCCCTTGCAGCGGGCCCATGATGCTCCGGCCAGCCATGGGCCCCCACAGGCCCGGGCCCGGGTGCAACTGAGACCCCCCGCACCACGGTAGCTAGTACACCCCTGCCTGGTCACCATCTGCCCCACCATGTAGTAAAGTCCACTGTGGGGCTTTGCGTGGTAGCCACTAGCTCTAGTCCCACGTGACCATGGCATGGCTGGGGTTGGGATAGTGGTTGGGCTGGGGGAGGAAGGTGGGCCAGGGCCAGGTGCCCACTTGTGTGGCCGATGCCTCAACCTGCCCTGCATCATGGCAGGAGGTCCGACAGTGGTTTACATGCCTGGCTTTCCTACAGGGGAGCTGACTGTCTGCCCTGCTTACAATGCTAGTCCTGCACTGCAGTGACTGCATTTGCCAGCCACAGGGTGGTGTGGGGATCAGGCCCCCTGTAGCTCATGTGGCTGTACCCCATATCTGCAATAGTTTAATTAGGAAGTAATAGTTTGGATTGCCAAGTCAAACATTCAAATATATGGGACACTACAGAGCTAAAGGATACCAAAATAATGTTCCATGGAGCTGTAGTATTCAGAATAAGGGACACCCATTATATAAATAAGGGAAGTCCACTATTTTCTATGGAGGAATACGGTCATTGTCTCATTTTCTATTTTGAATCAAGATTGCTGACTGACTGACTGTGTTTGATAGAGCTTTAGGGCTCTGAAATACAGGATGCTCTATTAAAATAAGGGACACCTAGCAACCCTAGTTTAATAGCTTATGTCAGCACCAGCCTCCCATCTTCAAAACACAACCACTGTAGTCCCCAAAGTAGGCAGTGGAAGTCAACTTTTAAGGGCCAATTAAGTAGAAGTAATCATTTCATTTTCTATATAAGAACGTTAATGGCAAAATTATTTGGAATGGCTGACTGGCTCAATGGCAAAGTCCACTCTTGTTACCTGATCCTTTCAGAAGAGCACTACAACATATCATGAAAGTTGGAAACAATATAATTAAAATCTCCTTGGACTGAGTCTTCATACTATATAGGCTTTGCAATCCTGTTTAGATTCAGCGAGACCTAAGAAAAATCCCTTACCTGATCAAATAAACAATAATTTTAAGCACTTGCTGAAGTGCTTTGCTGAATCTAATCCTTCAAAAAGAAAACTAAACAAAAATGTAAAAGAAATTAAGAACAGATTGTTGTAAAATAGTGACACTTACGGGTGAAGTTGTTTGCTTCTGCCAAATTCAAAGGACAGCTCTAGAAAATCATGTCTAAAAAAGTCCCCAAAGCCTCATCTGTATTAAAAAAGTTGCACCCTTGTAACCAAATTGATTTAAAATTGATTTAGTTACGCTGGTGCAATCCCCTAATACTGACAAACTTAAATCAGTTTGTACTGCATTGAAGCCGATTTAGCTTAATGTCGGAAGTTACAGCCTTAAGCAAAATTGGTTTAAACACGATATATACCTGTTTAAGGGTTGTCTGCATTAGAGGTTTGCACTGGTGTAAATAGATCAAGCTTAATTACAGTGGTGCAAGCTTTCTCATGCAGACAGGCCTAAGAAAGAGCCACCCAACACTAGAGAGGAATAGAAAAGGGTCAGCCAAACATGAAACAGCTGTTTTTTTCCTGCTAGGAAAGGTTGCTTTTCTGTTATTAGTGTATCACAACAGCTTGGTGATAACCTGAATGGTTCAGATGATCATACTTTATCTGATTTTTTATAGTTACTATCTATATTTCTACATATTTTTTTTCTCATATTTGAGGCACATGCACATAGAGTGAACAAGTACAAATATGTGTGTGTGTGTTTGTGTGTATATACATATGTGCACACACATATATGTATGTATATATTTGGGGTGTGCAGAAGTTACCTTATTCGTTTTTGTTTTCTGTTTTTAAAAAAAATCATTTTGGGGTTTTCATTGATAACCTGTTAGTCTTCAATAACTTTTTCATTTTGAAACTATTACAAAATAATAATTTCTAAATGGCTGATGGACCATTCTGTGCATGAGTGACCTTTTGTAAAATGGTGGCGGCAGCCAGTCTGCAAATATGCAGTGGTCATTTTGTGCATGTGCAAATTGACTGACCTTTTCCAAAATGGTGCTCACACTGCCATTTTGGAAAATATATGTATGTGTGTGTGTGTGTGTGCACCCATGGATTTATAAACTCAAGGCTAGACTACTGCAGTGCACTCTTTGTAGGCTGTCCTTAATGACTGTTCTGCAGCTGGTGCAGAATGTCCCAGAACAGTTCTTTTCAAAGGCCAGCCATTGGGTGCACATTGTACCTGTGCTTCAGAGTCTCACTGGTTTCCAATAGCTTTCCAGGCACAATTCAAGGTGCTTTAAAAAACAACAACCAAAAAAACACACCTTTAAAGTCCTAAATGGTATGAAACCCACATTTCCTAGTGCTCTACTTCCACCCGTTACGATCCCTGCAGTCAGCTAATAGCACCCTCTTGCAGGTACCACCTGCCCATCAGGTTTATATGCTGAGGACGTGCAGAAAGGCATTCTCAATTGCTTCCCCAGTATTGTGGAACTTCCTCCCACTGGAGGCTCACGAAAGTCTGAGCATTTTCTGGAGGCAGTGTAAGACTTCTTTTTGACCAGATGTTTGGTATGCAAGGATAGGAAGTGGTGAAGTCCATCCTGAGCCTTAGGTTAAGGATGGGCTATAAGTATAAATATAAAAATATATGTATAAAAAGAGTGAAAATGCAAACAAGTGAAAATGTGCATAGGTTCAGTGAAATCCACTTAAGTAGAACTTACATAACTTAAATGTCTGGATCAGTTGAATTAATTTGTTTCCCCCTGTCCCAGGTGTATGGGAATGTATCATTTCTTAATCTAAAAAAGTAGAATTTTGAACCATGATAATTAAAAAATTTGTTAAGGTGTATAGAACATACCCACTGAATTAAAAATATCAGAATCTTTGAGTGTATTGACAATTTCTTGACAGCATATAGTTAAAATACTGCAGTATATGCTCTGTCAGGTCGAGTCTTTATGTCAGCCAAGGTGGTGATGGGCATTAAGGAACACCAGTTCTCTTCACCACTCACCCACGAACACCCAGAAACACCCATCGAATGAGTGGGAGAGCGTCCGTATAAAAGTCCATGAGTGGGTGGGTGCGCATGCCCGACCCACCAGCCAACATCCACAGAACAGCCGGAAGGGAGCCAGCACCCTTCATAGGTGTAGATGGGTGTTCAACACCCGAACATCCATGTAAAACCAAATCCACTCATGCACACGTGGACAGGACCGGTGGGACCGCAGTGCGCCAACACAAAGGGTCACGCACGTGCCCCCATGCAGACGTCAGTTTGAGAGCCCATAAAGGAGGGCAGATCCATGACACACAAGCGCGGGCTCCCCCGATGGCCACGAGAAAAGCACTTGATAAGACCAAGGGAGCCAGTGCCGCCCTACACGTGGGACAAGGCCGGGTGAGCACAGGGATCCAGCAGCACCCAGGGGGTGTGTGTCCCCCTGAAAGGTGGTGCAGGGGGAGCATGCTGGCCTGGAGGTGCGGGGGGGGGGCATGCCATCCAGGCGGTGCAAGTGTGTGTGTGTGCCGGCCAGGAGGTGCAGGGGGGAGGGGGTTACGTGGCACAGCTAACTACAGCACACGTCTCCCAGCACAGGGCCCAGGGAAAACAGCGACCGCAGCACTGACCGAGGAACCCCAGACTGGTACATCCACAGGGCACGGCCAGAGGAGCAGCAGTGACAGTGAGGTGAAAATGAGGGAACCCCCCTGAACCTGGGACGGGAGGGCTACACTCCCATCCCGGCACCACAGCTGAGGGAACACAGGGCAAGCGGCAGCCGGCTAACCCGTGTCCCCATCCCCCCAGGACAGCACCCAGACAAAGGACCACAGCACCACCAGACGGTCAAGGAGGCCCCCCCAGACAGCCAGGTGAGCGGAAGGGCAGCTCAGGGGGAGAGTGGAGGGGAGGCCCCATGGGGGCACGGAGGGGGGGCAGTGGGACCATGAGTAACCCCAGTGAAATACCCGCAACAGGAGATGACCACCTCCACAGCTACCACAGTCACTGGGTGGGCCCCATGCCACCAACACAGAGGGCCCCCACACACACGGGTTCCGAAAGGGGGAGCCCTGGTCTACGCAGGAGACCAGGGACTTCATACGCATGTGGAGGTCTGAAAGGGTCGAGCATGGCCTGGTGCGCAGCTACAAGACCAGACAGGTCTATGAAGTCATTGCCCAGGAAATGTAGCAGCAGGGGTACAATAGGGATGTCACCCAGTGCATGCAGCAGGCAAAGGACTTGCGGTCCTGATATAAACATATCCAGGACAACTATCTCAAGTCCATCCATGCCAATCTCAAGCACATCCGAGTTCCAGGAGGAGCTGGACAAGTTCCTCTGCATGGACGGGGACATGGTGGCATCCTGCACACACGGCAGCGCCTTTGCCAGGGGCAGATGGAGGGCCAACACACAACCCCCCCTGCAGGAACCCCCAGAGTAGGGGGGGGATGCTGCCCCTGGCGAGGCCAGCCAGGATGCAGGAGGGCAGAGCCCTGTCCCACAGGGGGAGGAGGCACCTCCGGGATCTGACCACACACACACCACCCTCCACGAGCGCCCACAAAACCCACAGGCCGCCTGGCCATGTGGAAGGGGGGCTCACGCGGAGCAAGACGAGACCTGGGACGGCCCCCAGGAGGCAGAGCAACAGGATCCAGGTACGACCAGTCCAGTGGGCCTGGTGGGGAGGAGGCCTGGGCAGAGTCACAGCGACTGGGGCCTGGTTGCCGGTAAACACTAACAGGTCCCCGTTCCCATTGCACCCCCACGACCTGGTGAGGTGCCCAGCCATGGTAGGGCACACCATCCAGGGGGCCACACGGGGGCATGGTACGGAGGTGGGCAGCAGTCCTGGGTGGGGAGGGAAGTCCCTGGGGCCACATGCCCCCACCCACCCTTGCCCTACAGGGGTCAGGGTGGAGGAGGCAGGTGGAAGGGGTGGGTGGCCCCACAGCGGGTCTCTCATAACACAGGTCAGCCATGGGCCCTACTGGCAGGGAGCCCCGGCCGGGGGTGTGATCCCACAAGAGGACAGGGCAAGGGGGTCCTGACAGGGAAGGGAACAGGTGTAGCAGCTGCAACATGGGGGCCACCCCCGAGAGACCCTTGGAACCATGGTAGGGGGCAGTGGTGTGCAGTGACCGGCTGTACTAACATGAGATGTGCACTCTCATTCACAGAGCAGCGACCCGCTTGTGCAAGGGGTGCAACTGGCAGCAGCATGGAGAGGAATTGGGAGATGCAGGCCAGGAACCTGTGGTGGAGGGAGGACCTGGGCAGGGAGCTGCTCAAGGAATCAAGACGGTTAACCGAGGTGCACTCCCAAGAGCTCGCGCTCACCAGGGAGCTCCTAAGAGGGGAGGGGGGACAGGGACCGGGAGACCCTGGTGGCCATGATGACCCAGTCCCACACCGAGCACCTCTGGGAAAGGCGCCAGACTTCTGCCCTTCAATGTGAGTAGCGGCGCACCTGTGACAGCCTGGGGGTTAGGCCGTAAGGCTCATGGACCTCATGGGGGAGGTGGTGGAGGCCCTGTGGCAGGACCCCCAGCGTGACAGGTCCCGCCAGGCTGTGGATGGAGGGTTGGCAGCCGACCTACACCATGGAGGTTCCCCCAGCAGCATCCCTTCCTAGGCCTGATCCATGGGGTCCCTCTCCCCCACATAGGTCCTCACGAGCTGCTGGTGGGGTTGCCCTTCCAGCCCGCACCCCTACTGGTCCCCCCCAAGCTGCAACTCCAACCCCTTCACCAGGAAGCGATGCCCCCACCCCAGGACCCAGTGCGCCAGGACAACCGACCACCCCTGGCAGCTGCCCCATCCCCTCTGTTAAGTCCACAGCACCATTGCCCCCAATGGGGTGGGGTCGCAACCCAAGGGGGGTGGGCGGGGATGAGTGGGAACAGGAAAAGGCAATATCCCAGATGGGAATTAAAGGGACCACCCACAACAATCACAAGCAACACCCTACAAGTGGAACTACCTCTATTGAACAAAGCACTTGTACAAACACAACAATTGTTTATGCGAACATGTGTGTTATAAAACAAAAGTGGTGGGATTGCATAAGTGCTGTGTTCGATACAGGTAGCTCCACTTCCAGGGTGTTGCTGTAATGGGAATGAGGGGGACCACAGGGCAATCCCGGGATGCCCAGTGGGCTGTGGCCTGGGAAGGAGCCACGAGCACATATGGTATGCTCACCCCATGCTTGTGTCTCCTCTCAGGGACCTGCACCAGATGCCAGTGTGGAGCAGGCTGTGGATGACAGGGAGTCCGGGACATCCATCCGGTGATCGTAGTGCTCGGTGGCAGCGAGGACTCACCAGGCATGGCGCCCCAGTGGTGCAGCCAAGCGGGGGTGAGGGCAGCCCAGATGAAAGATTCCCCATCCCCTTGTACAGTTATCCCTCAAATAAAAACTTTGGACATGTACCTCTGTATCGCCTCCTCTGTCCTGGGATCTGCGGGGGGCTCAGGCAGGGCGATGGTGCGGTACATTGCCTGCCCAGCCGATGGGGCTGGGGGGCTGTCCACCGAGGCAGCAGGCAGTAGTGGTGCATGGAACAAGTGCACATGGACCCTACACAGGCGGGCTGGCAAGTGGTGGCATGCAGGGAATTTCACAGCCAAAACAACCAGTGGTTGTCAGTGAGGGAAGGGCTCCCGCACCCAGCCAACACACTGGAACCATTCCCAGGACCCCCTTGCCCACACATGGAACAGAGGCACGGTTTCAGGTAATGGGTACTACCCAGCTTTATTGATGGGGTACACAGGTTTATGGGTTGGGGTGTGGGTTGTGCACGGCCCCCTTATCCGCCGCCTGGGCAATGATACGGCGGCAGAGGGTGTCCCTATTCTCTTCAGAAATGCGTACGAATGCCCTGCCCTGGTCATGCTGGTACAGGGGCACGGGTCTGCCCTCTGTACTAGTGGTGGGTTGTCCAGGGTGGCGTCTCCGGTCTTGCATGCGTTGTGCAGGATGCATGCTGCCAGAACAAGGATGGGGGTGGGGTTTAGGTCAAACTGGCTCCTGTTCATCAAGAGGCACCACAGCATCTTCAGGAGCCTGAAGGCCCACTCCACCATGCTGCGTGCTGACAACAGGTGCTTATTGAACAGGTGGTGGTCGGGGTTGCGCGCCACTGGGTAGGCCCTTGTGAGCCACGGGCTGAGTGGGTAGGTGGGGTCCCCTATCACAACAGGGGCCATGGTGACACCTTCTATCACGCATTACAGGTTGGGGGCGATCTCCTCGTCAAATATGCGTGCGTAGAATGAGGATGCCTGCAGTATGCGTGCGTCATGACTCCTCCCCGACTGGCACATGTACACATCAATAAAGAGCCCCCTATGATCCATGATGGCCTGAAGATTGATGGAAAAGGCCTGATTCCTATTCATGTTGTCGAGCTTTGTGTGTGGGGGTTGTATGATGGGGATGTGGGTGCTGTTGATCGTCCCAATGCAATGGGGGAACCCCAGCTCCTCGAAGCCGCGTATCACCTCCTCGGGATCGCGGAGATGGATGACCCGCTCGAGGAGGAGCTCCACAATCAGGTCACACACATCATGCAGGCCACTGTTCATGGTGGCCATCCCCACCCTGAACTGCTGCCCCACACTCCTGCAGGAATCAGGGATGGCCAGCCACCACACCGCCATGGTCACTCACATCCCTGGCAGCAGCGGGTAGCGCATGTTGGTTTCCCGTCTCCGTAGATGGGGGTTCTGGAGCTCCCCAAAGTGGGTCAGGAGGGACCGAGTCATCCGGAAGTGGTCCGTCCATTCCTTATCCATCAGGTGGCCAGTATGTTCTCCAACCAGTCGCTGGTGCGGGAACATGTCCAGTGCCGTCACCGGGTTGGAAGAGTCATGCGGCGCCCATACACATTGAGGGACCACCGGACCAGGATGAGCCGGGCTTGCTGGGACAGATGGTTTGTTGCCAGTGCCCAACATGGCATGGCGACAAACAGCAGTCCGCCGTGCCCATCGCAGTGTCTCCACCCTTCTCAGGTTCACTGCCCCCTGATGCCATGCCCCCTGGAGGATGTAGCTGCACCCTGGCACTAGGAGCTGTGACATCTGCTGGAGTACCATGCAGAGCAGCAGGAAGTAAGCACCCACGATTCTCAGTAGCACGTCCCTGGACTGTAGGGGCTTGTCCTCCAGCAGCATGGTTGTGCGGCTCCCCACTCCTGGGAACCCCCTGATGGCAGGTGGACTGACCTCTCAGTGCACCACTGTGTGGCCCGTGCCCCCGGCCCCCGCTCTCCCTGTATCCCTGGTCCACCTCTGTGTCCTCCCTGTTCTGTGTCACCGTGCTCTGTTTTCTGCTCAACCCCATGCACCTGCCTCTACGCACCACACCCGACCACCTGCATCGGGTGGATTTTGTACTGTGTAGCCCCATGTTAGCTGGCCACTGATTAGTTCTGGACCATGGGTGTGTTGGGTGCTGCCACCGGGTCCCCAGCCTGGCTGATCAGCTCCGGTGTGCGCCGGCTGCCTGGCCGCTGGGAGGGATGGGACCGCGTGAACCCCAGGGTACCACTGCATCCGCACCTGCTCAACATATGTTCCTGCCATGGACTGCCTTTGCATGCTGCAGCTGTGCTCGGTAGGGATAGCTGACTAGCTCAGCTGCTTGGCCTGGCATTCTGCCCAGCCATGGCTTTGCTCATCTTTCATCACCTGTGCTGGATCCCATCAGTCTGGTGTGTGGGTTGCGGAGTCCTGCCCCCAGCAGGTCAACCTATCTCAGGTATGGAAGATCACTCGTGCGCATGGGGAGCCACTCATCCCATGCTCGTCCTGGTCACTGCAGCCCTCCATCTCGTGCCTGTTGCTTCTCCGGAGTAGGCCTCAGTGCTGTCACGGCTGGTCATTGTGTGGGCCCCTCAGTCGGGGATGGAGGTGGGGAGGGGGGGTCGCCCTGTGCAGACATGTTGTTGGGGTCCCTATGGCTGAGCCTTGACGTGCAGCTGTTGGTGAGCGATCCCCTGTTGGGGGCGGATGGCTTCCGGCTCCTGTCACGGTACATATGGATGATGGGACATCGGGTTGGGGCTCCAGCATGCCGGGGGTGTTCTCTGGAGCTTGGCTTCACCCCCCTGCGGCAACCGCCTTGGGGGCACCCACCTCCCGTTGTGCCGTGGATTGCTGGGGAGGTAACGGCTACTCGCCTGCTGGCGGTGCGACCCAGGTACGGTCTCACCTTGCAGTCTGGGGGTCCCCTGTTGCTGCCCTGTACACTGGCATCCTATTCCTCCTGCATACCCGTAGCATCCTGTGCATGCCCTCGGACACGGGGCCCTCCTGTGGGTCTTGGTCTTGCTGTCCCCCGATGGTGGACCCCTCCTGACCGGGACCCTACTGCTGTGGAGCTCTCTGCCCTTCGATCGGTGAGGGAGCTACCAGCTGTGCAGGATGCAGCCGCCACTGCCGATCAGCACCTTCCCTGCTTCCTAGTGGATGCTCATATGCGCTCCTGGGGCTCCCGACGGGGCCTGTTTGCCTGGGAGGGTTTTGTGCATGGGCCTCCATACCTGGTGCACCCATCGGACCATCCCTGAGCTGTGCCTCGTCGCCAACCACTCCCTGCCACCCTGCTGCTCATGACTGTGCACTGCCTGCCCCCCCCCC
>QEPC01005778.1:32380-49329 GCA_003113815.1 Sphenodon punctatus | reverse complement strand
AAATGTTTTAAAGTTTTTTTATGGAATAGTATATATATATATATATATATACACACCCACTAAATCTAACTGCTATTAACTATTCTAAAACTTATTGAACTAAATGGAATATCCTAATAATTGACTACAAAGGCCTTGTCCTACAAACACGCTGTGTCTCTATCTATCTCTATAACCAAGCTAACTACTATATCTATCTATCTATCTATCTATCTATCTAGTAACCATATATATATATATATATCTAGTAACCATCTCTCTAATAATATATATATATATATATATACACACACACAATATTACACAGGGGGAAACACAAAGAACACAGGGCGGGGTACAAAACTGAAATGAAAATCAATCTAATAATAATCCTACTCTAAATTAATCCAAAACTTAAAACAGGGGAAGGGAATCAGGGATGGAATAGGAGGGAGAGGGAAAGGATTCAATGGAGGGGGGAGGGAGGAAGGAAGATTGAACACAGGGAGGGGTAAAAACAAAAAATAACACCTAAATCTATCTAATCTAAGGTAAATAAATGATAATATGGAGGTAGATGGTTTGGATGGGTGAAATAGGAGGATGATTGAAATGGACTGAGGAGAACAAAACTGCTGGGAGAGGGAGCCTTCTGAAACGCCTGCTGTTCAGGAACAGTGACTAGCTCAGAAGGTGTTGGGAAAGGGGGAGGCAATCAGTTTTGTTTCTTGCTGCGCCCGCCTCACCGCAAGCCCCATTGGCTGCGTGCAGCCAAGCCCGTGGCCAATCGCAGATGGCAAAGCCAGTGGTCTGAGGCAAAAAGGGATGGTGATTCGGCAGGCAGGCTGCTCTCCAAGCTTCCCCATCCCTGGTGCCTGGAAGTCTGCTCCTCAGCTGACTCCCCCTCCCTGTCACATTTTGCCTTCCAGTTTTATGGTATTCCTTAGAACTGATGTAAATTGGTGATGCATCAGCAAGGACCTGTCAGTGTGCCTTAAGAAGGCATGAGCGAAGGGTGGGGGGATGGAGGGGTTTGGGGAGGGGCATGCATCACAAGATATTCCCTCAAAACTCACAGGAGAAATGCTTCTTGGTCCCCTGCCTGGTGAAGTATTACCAGTTGACCTCTGCCTTGCTGATCAGATTTGGACCATCACACCTCCACTCATAGAATTTAGTCCTGCCGTGGCACATTCTCTATTGAGTTTCTTGGTCCAAGGTGTTCTAAGCTGTTGCAGCGACTAAGGGTAATTTCAGACGTTACGCGCTTCCGGGTCACCACAGTGGATTACCAACCACGGCGAGCCAGCCAACCCCCTCCCGTGGTCCAGGAAATCCCCGAACAGACGTGATGGGAACGGGACCATGGCAAGGAAACGGATGGATGGACCACTGCCTGGGGCAAATCAAATCAAATTTATTAATAAAATTACTTGGCCTAAGCCATTGTAACAAACAACATAAGACAATCAATTAAAATATAATACAAGTCAAATTATGTAGAACAGTAAACTAGGCCAAGCCCTCATATACAGCGTCTTAAAGCAAACAATTTGGATATAGAACAAAGAATTATACCCATTTTGAGACGACCAAATAGTTGGAACCAACCAGTCCACCCTCTCCTGGTTATTCAGAAAATTCAATCTTCCTTTTTAGGATCTGATTGAAGAATTTGGCAACCTGGAGTGATATATTCCTATCCTTGTCCCTTAAGAGGAACTCCAAAGTCTTCTCATTATTTAAATCAATTCGCAACCTCAAGCATGGTACAATAAACATTGATCTCCACACACAATGTGTGGGACAATCCATTAGTATATGATACAAAGTTTCCCTGACCTCAATATTAATCTTGATTTTATAATGGATTTTATAATACGTGGGGTCCCATTCATCCTTCCTAAGGTGTTGGCAGAGGGGAAAACATTCAGCCTTGCCAAGGCAAGGTTTTCCGATATGGGTCGATCTCTGGAATGGTAAGATAGACAGCCCCTCCGTAGGAGTATTCAAATTTGCATAAAAATGAGATACACCTTGCCCTATGATACATTCTCTTGCCATCTGTAACTTCTGGTCCTTTATTCTTGCTTTTATTTCGGCCCAGGCCCTATAATAGGGGAAAGTTAGAATATACGTTTCTGAAAAGCCCAAGGAATGTAGAATATTGGACACCTTCATAGACCATCTCCCAGTCACTGCTTTGGCCGCCAGGGCGGAAAGGGATCTGGAGGGGATTAGACTGAGCTTGAGCCAGTACTTCATGATTGTAAGCTTGGCTGACATAGCCAATCGATTCACGCCAGCTTCAGCCCTCAAATGTGTGGCAGGAGTTCCCCTAGGGATGTGTAATATAGCCCGAAGTATCGTATTTTGTTCTATTTCCAGCCTCTCTACAAAATCCACACCCCACACTTGCACACCGTAGAGTATCTGGGCTGGCAACTTGACTTTATATAGTTTTAATGCTGGTAAAAAGGTTCTACACCCCTTGGACCAGTAGAAGCTAATAATCCCCTGTCCTGTGACTTTTGCCACAGCCTTGATTGACTTGAAATGATAACTGCATGTGGGAACTGCCAAAACCATAATACCAAGATACTTGAATTGAGGGACTTGTTCTATTTCTTGCCCCTCCATTGACCATTTGTGTTGCACCTGAGCTCTACCAATGACCAGAACCTTTGTTTTAGTATAATTAATTTGCAACATTTGGTTTTTACAGTATAAGCAAAAAGTTTCCAAAAGTCTCCTCAATCCCACCTGTGAATGTGCTACCAAACAGTATCATCTGCAAATAAGAGAGCTGAAAAATCCTGGTTGCCAATCTGGACCGGATGGTGATCAGGGGCCGCCAGAGCCTCCTTGAGGTCTGTTAGGTAAAGGTTGAAGACTGAAGGGGCTAAGATACAGCCCTGCCTCACACCTCTAGTTACGGAAACCGGGTGCGTTAAAGTGCCACTATTGTTTGTTCTGACTTGTAAGGTATTATTGGCATGTAATGCCTGGATCAAGAGGAGAAGTCTCGGATCTATTTGGAGCCTCTGTAATTTATCCCACAGCCTTTCTCTATTTATAGTGTCAAAGGCTGTCTTTAAATCTATAAAGCAAATATACAATTGGGATTTAGATCTATTACATACATATTTGTATATTAGTTGCTCCAAAGCAAAAATATGGTCTATTGTCGCTAGACCTTTTTGGAAGCCAGCCTGTTCATTCCCAATTAATTGCCCTACCTCAATCCACTCCTGCAAACGGGTTAATAGATACTTGACATATAGCTTGCCCACCATACTCAGTAGGCTAATAGGACGGCAATTAGCCGGGTCCTGCACGTCCCCTTTCTTGAAGATGGGGACAATTAAGCTCTGCAGCCATTTCCTTGGTATCTTCCCAGAGCTATTGATAAGAGTAAACAGCTTAGCCAACACCCTACTCCACCAATCCACATTGGACTTAAGTAACTCGGCAGGTATAAAATCTGCCCCAGGGGCTTTACCAGCTTTCAAGTGGGAGATTAATTCTCCTACCACTTCAGGAAGTACCGGCTCCCATTGTGGGAGGGTATCCAAGTTAGACAGTGCAAGCTCTCTAATACTGCTACCAGTTCCCATGAAGATTAACTTATAATGATCTTCCCATCTTTTGGATGGGATCTCCTGGCCCTTCTGCGCATTTCCAGACACCCAGGTTGATTTAATTAGATGCCAAAATCTCGATGTATTACCCTCTCTGGCAGCAACTTCTAATTTCTCCCAATAGGCCAATTGAAACTGTTTCCTCTTTGATTTGGTCAGCTCTTTATACTTTCCCCTTGCTCTCCAATAATTCTCCAGGGAAGCTTGCATCGCATGATTACCCTTCAGTGCTCTTGCCAATTTATTTAAATCACGCTTGGCTCTCCTGCATTGTTTATGGAACCAACCTAAGACCTTCTCTGATTCCTGGGATCCAACAAGGGATGCAGGCATCCCACCAAATCCTCATATGCCTGAAAAACTTCCCCAGCTTCTTTTGTTATAAAAATTTCCAGAGTCTGAGGCATCAAGATAGTTGAGACTGCTTCCTGCACCTGCGAGGACCATTTAGTTCTCCTCTTGGTCAGTGTACTTGGGCCCAATACCCCCTGAGGGCGATGCTGACTCACCTCCCCTGGACTACTTGGATTAAAACATCCTTATGCCAAGGGGGAAATGGTCTGTATCTGGTGCATACAAAACTTCAAAATTCACTATCCAGAAGACACCGGGGCAGGGCGGGAGGCAGACATGGCTGACTGAGGGCAAAGGAATCCAAAAGTGCCAAAAGGCAATGCCCACAAAAGGGAAACAAGAAGGGAGGGGGAGGAGGGAGAGGAGGAGCTGCGGCGGCACACACAACAGGCACAGGGAAGCCAAGAACACTGCAGAACACAGACCACACACACATGTCCGGGTGCAAACACACCTGAATGGGACAGGAAGGGGGGAGCACACTGGGAAGGTCAACACACACAGCACCATGGTCATGGGGCGGGGGGAGCCCCGGGCCAAGGAAGGGGAGGTGACCGGGCCAGGAACAGTCCAGGACACGGTGAAAGGCACCCAGAACCCCACTGACAGCACAGGGAGCACGGGCCACCCAACAGCATCCTCATGAATGTTGTATCCCATGTTCCTCCCTCAGTACCCCCTTCCCAGTCTCCCCTCCCCCTGTCTTTAGATTGTAAGCCCTCGGGCAGGGACCATGTCTATCTTAATCTCTGTAAAGCACCAGGTACATTGCTTGTGCTATATAAAAGCTAATAATAATAATAATAATTAATAAAGTCACAGGGGTCCCCACTGGGATGGAGTAGGGTCACAGGGGGAGGGCAACCAAGCCGGGAAAGGTACTGGAGTGGTCCGAGGCAGGTCCAGATGGCAAGGATCCCCCTTGCTGATGCAGAAGCATGGCTATGAACGGAGATGAGCTNGCCAATCGATTCACGCCAGCTTCAGCCCTCAAATGTGTGGCAGGAGTTCCCCTAGGGATGTGTAATATAGCCCGAAGTATCGTATTTTGTTCTATTTCCAGCCTCTCTACAAAATCCACACCCCACACTTGCACACCGTAGAGTATCTGGGCTGGCAACTTGACTTTATATAGTTTTAATGCTGGTAAAAAGGTTCTACACCCCTTGGACCAGTAGAAGCTAATAATCCCCTGTCCTGTGACTTTTGCCACAGCCTTGATTGACTTGAAATGATAACTGCATGTGGGAACTGCCAAAACCATAATACCAAGATACTTGAATTGAGGGACTTGTTCTATTTCTTGCCCCTCCATTGACCATTTGTGTTGCACCTGAGCTCTACCAATGACCAGAACCTTTGTTTTAGTATAATTAATTTGCAACATTTGGTTTTTACAGTATAAGCAAAAAGTTTCCAAAAGTCTCCTCAATCCCACCTGTGAATGTGCTACCAAACAGTATCATCTGCAAATAAGAGAGCTGAAAAATCCTGGTTGCCAATCTGGACCGGATGGTGGTCAGGGGCCGCCAGAGCCTCCTTGAGGTCTGTTAGGTAAAGGTTGAAGACTGAAGGGGCTAAGATACAGCCCTGCCTCACACCTCTAGTTACGGAAACCGGGTGCGTTAAAGTGCCACTATTGTTTGTTCTGACTTGTAAGGTATTATTGGCATGTAATGCCTGGATCAAGAGGAGAAGTCTCGGATCTATTTGGAGCCTCTGTAATTTATCCCACAGCCTTTCTCTATTTATAGTGTCAAAGGCTGTCTTTAAATCTATAAAGCAAATATACAATTGGGATTTAGATCTATTACATACATATTTGTATATTAGTTGCTCCAAAGCAAAAATATGGTCTATTGTCGCTAGACCTTTTTGGAAGCCAGCCTGTTCATTCCCAATTAATTGCCCTACCTCAATCCACTCCTGCAAACGGGTTAATAGATACTTGACATATAGCTTGCCCACCATACTCAGTAGGCTAATAGGACGGCAATTAGCCGGGTCCTGCACGTCCCCTTTCTTGAAGATGGGGACAATTAAGCTCTGCAGCCATTTCCTTGGTATCTTCCCAGAGCTATTGATAAGAGTAAACAGCTTAGCCAACACCCTACTCCACCAATCCACATTGGACTTAAGTAACTCGGCAGGTATAAAATCTGCCCCAGGGGCTTTACCAGCTTTCAAGTGGGAGATTAATTCTCCTACCACTTCAGGAAGTACCGGCTCCCATTGTGGGAGGGTATCCAAGTTAGACAGTGCAAGCTCTCTAATACTGCTACCAGTTCCCATGAAGATTAACTTATAATGATCTTCCCATCTTTTGGATGGGATCTCCTGGCCCTTCTGCGCATTTCCAGACACCCAGGTTGATTTAATTAGATGCCAAAATCTCGATGTATTACCCTCTCTGGCAGCAACTTCTAATTTCTCCCAATAGGCCAATTGAAACTGTTTCCTCTTTGATTTGGTCAGCTCTTTATACTTTCCCCTTGCTCTCCAATAATTCTCCAGGGAAGCTTGCATCGCATGATTACCCTTCAGTGCTCTTGCCAATTTATTTAAATCACGCTTGGCTCTCCTGCATTGTTTATGGAACCAACCTAAGACCTTCTCTGATTCCTGGGATCCAACAAGGGATGCAGGCATCCCACCAAATCCTCATATGCCTGAAAAACTTCCCCAGCTTCTTTTGTTATAAAAATTTCCAGAGTCTGAGGCATCAAGATAGTTGAGACTGCTTCCTGCACCTGCGAGGACCATTTAGTTCTCCTCTTGGTCAGTGTACTTGGGCCCAATACCCCCTGAGGGCGATGCTGACTCACCTCCCATGGACTACTTGGATTAAAACATCCTTATGCCAAGGGGGAAATGGTCTGTATCTGGTGCATACAAAACTTCAAAATTCACTATCCAGAAGACACTGGGGCAGGGCGGGAGGCAGACATGGCTGACTGAGGGCAAAGGAATCCAAAAGTGCCAAAAGGCAATGCCCACAAAAGGGAAACAAGAAGGGAGGGGGAGGAGGGAGAGGAGGAGCTGCGGCGGCACACACAACAGGCACAGGGAAGCCAAGAACACTGCAGAACACAGACCACACACACATGTCCGGGTGCAAACACACCTGAATGGGACAGGAAGGGGGGAGCACACTGGGAAGGTCAACACACACAGCACCATGGTCATGGGGCGGGGGGAGCCCCGGGCCAAGGAAGGGGAGGTGACCGGGCCAGGAACAGTCCAGGACACGGTGAAAGGCACCCAGAACCCCACTGACAGCACAGGGAGCACGGGCCACCCAACAGCATCCTCATGAATGTTGTATCCCATGTTCCTCCCTCAGTACCCCCTTCCCAGTCTCCCCTCCCCCTGTCTTTAGATTGTAAGCCCTCGGGCAGGGACCATGTCTATCTTAATCTCTGTAAAGCACCAGGTACATTGCTTGTGCTATATAAAAGCTAATAATAATAATAATAATTAATAAAGTCACAGGGGTCCCCACTGGGATGGAGTAGGGTCACAGGGGGAGGGCAACCAAGCCGGGAAAGGTACTGGAGTGGTCCGAGGCAGGTCCAGATGGCAAGGATCCCCCTTGCTGATGCAGAAGCATGGCTATGAACGGAGATGAGCTGGATCCTGTGGGCAGCACATGCTGCCCCCCCCACCAGAGGAGTCTGGGAGGCACTGTCCAGTGACCCAACGTCCCGCACAGTCACAGAGGCACCCAGGGGGCGGGGGCAGGGAATGGACACAGGTGTACGGGCAGCCAGGCAAGGGAGGAAGACACCACGGGGAGAGCCAGTAGTGGTGTCAGGCAGCAGGAACAAGTCAAAGGGGGGACCAGGCATGTAGAGGAGCACCACAGGCAGCGAAGGACAGGGGGTGCCCATGGAGGGGGCACAGTGACACAGGTGAGTGGAACGGAGGCAAGTGGCCCAGACAGAAGAGTTGCGAGGCCAGAACGGTGCGGAGCAAGCGGCTAGTGCCCCGAGCCGGCAGGGAGGTGCAGGGAGCACATGGTGGGGCTGCCATCCATCACTCCGAAGACACAGTGGGCCTCACAGCCAGCTGCAGTGGGTCACGAAGGGGGCTGGGACCGGATGGCCCACCAAATGCACATAGTGGGGCCACTGAAGCATGCCCCGGCGGTAGCCCAGCCCCACCATGTGGTGGGCAATGAGTCAGTAGACCTCAAACGGATCTGGCATGGCAAGCCCCACCTGAACATCAGCACGGGACCACACAGAAGCCAGCGTCTCCAGCTCCGGTCCGGTGGGCCCCAACAAGGTATAGTCAGCAGCAGGGGGCCATAGCAGGTGCCCAAGATTCAACAGGTGGTAATACGCCAGCCGACATGACCGCTGGTAGCCACTGCCCCCGTGGATGCAGCAGAAGAAGGAAACAGCCATGGCAGGGCTCCCCTCTTCCAGACAGGTCGTGAACCCGGACAGGCTACACACCAAGAGGGTGGACATGGTCTCCACCGTGGACCATGCCACATGCGAGCACCTCATCTCCAGAATGCGCCCATTGGGAAAGGAATGGAGGCCAAGCGCCTCCGCATGGAGCCGGCACGCTCTACTGCTCACTTCATAGCCGAAGTAGCAAAGCCCAGAGCTCAGAGTTGCATAGGCACCAGAGAGGGTATCCGGGCAGCACAGGAGCAGTTGCACAGCTGGGGAATGCGACAGGTCACATAGGGCCATGGTCTCCCGGAAGGTCCAGCTATGGGGGGCGCTGGGCGATCCGGGGCGCGGGAGCCCAGGAGCAGCACTGCCGGCCATGGTCCTGCGGGCGGAGGGTCTGAGCAGCAAGGAAAGAGGGGCCCCACGATGCCATGTGGGCTGGGGAGGGAAGCAGGGGAGCCCCAAGGACACGCGATAAGGCCGCAGGCTGCAACAAGGCACAGCTAGTGAGCGATGCATGGGGAGCGAACCCAGCACAGCTGCAGGAACTGAGCACACCGACTGTCCAGCAAGCACTGATAGCAGGGAGGTGATGACAACAGGCAACCAGCTGCATATTGCACTGACGGGCACATATGGGCCCGGGGTATGAGCCCCCAGAACAGGAGTGGAGGTGCACCCAGGGGAGGGGCGCTGTTTGTAGGAACACACCGGCCATCAGACAAGCTGCTCCCTTGCCCCCTTCCTGTTACCATGAAGCAGACAATACAGTTGTTGTTGTAGCTACACCTCGTGTTTATTGTCCATACCGTGCCCCCTTGTGCCCTACCCCCTACCCCTACCCCTTCCCCCCGCCTCACTTGCCATTCGCCCTCCTCTCCCTTCCATCCTTCTCTGTCCCACCACGTTCCCCTGGTGCTGCGTGCCCTTTGAATCTCCCTCCCCAGTCTGTGTGTTGCATGTTGCCTGGCAGCGATGCTGAGTGCTCTCGCCACGGCTGGGGATCATTTGTTCTGATTCCGCCTGGTGGTTGATGTTCAGTTGTTACATTTGGCAGTTTCCCGGTGGGGATCGCTTTGACCATGCTTCCGGGGATGGTCCCGTCCCGACCTCTGGAAGCGTTGTTGGCTTTGGCCCCTACGGGTGATTGCCTGTGATGAACATCTGAATGCCGCCGATCAAATGTTCAGGGCTCTTTGGCTGCTCCACAGGATTGTCTGTGGTTCACTGTGATCTCGTAACGTCTGGAATTACCCTAATTCACTAATGCAAAACATGCCCCCAAATGCTAATTTAAATGCTATGCTAAACAACTATACCTCATACCTATTGTAATATAATTGGACCAGGATTTTACAGACGTTAATTAAAAGAGGTGGGTGTGTGTATAATTGGGGCCCAGGTGTCCCTGGCCCTTCCCTTTTTCTTGGTCCAGCTTTCTAAAAGATGTCTGCTGAAAGTTCTCCTGGTAAACTGATTTGCCCCAGGCAGTGGTGGTCACTTGGTTTCCATGGCAGCCTGTCATGTCTACAGGTGAAGAATGTGTGAAGAATGCATCCAGGAACTGCCTCAGGGCAGAGTGTGTGTGTGTGTGTGTGTGTGTGTGTGTGTGTGTGTGTGTGTGTGAAAAATGCATCTGGAATTTACTTGTGGACTTGTAAACCCAGAAGATTGAAATATCCGAAACTTTAAGGTGTGTGTAAAAATGCCCACTGTGTTATTGGTCAAGCAAGGAAACACAAATGACCTAACCTGCTTCATAATGTGAGGGGATTTATTTATTCATTTTACAAATGTTTACACCGCCCCTCCTGCCAAAGCAGCTTGGGGTGGCTAACAAGTACAAAAGATAAAAGTACAATATTGGACCACTAGGAGTATTGGAAAAAATGTCTAGAAGGTCAAGTCCTTGGTCACCCCATGCTCATTCCAGTCTGCCGGCCATGGGGCCATGCACCATCTACCCTGGAAATAAAGCCCCAAAGCCAGAACCCCCAGCTGCATCTGAGTGGACTTGTAGCTCAGCTTCCAATAGGAGGCACTGGCACCAAAAACTAACTCCATTGTAATTGGTCAAAAAGGTGGCCCGTGTCTGGAGGTCATCTTTCAGCTCCCAGTTCAGTCTAATGTGGCAGTGCAGGGATAGGTTCCCATGAACACTGTAGGCCCAATCCCCGCGTGGCCCTGTGGCAGGCAATCACTGCCACCACACAGCAGGGAAAGTGTGAGGAGCTGTCCACACAGTGCAGGATGAGGTCCGCTCCCTGCTTTACTGTTGGGGGGTAGGACGGATGGGGGGGGCATGTGCTCCCCCCCCACCTGACAGCTGATGGTGTAGGGGAGCAGGCCTTCCTCCCTCCATCAGCTGTCAGTCATGTGGATTGGGGGAGAGGTGACCCTGGGAAGAGTGCAAGCTCCTCTCCTCCCCGCAATCCACCTGACAAACAGCTGATGTGGGAAGGCGGGGTCCAGAGGAGCCCCCTCACTGGCCATGATGTATGCACGCACGACAGGCACTAGCACCTGTCACATGGGTTTCCCTGCCCTGAGCAGCCTTACCCCATGTAAGGGATAATGCTGCTTTGTGACATGTCCTTGAAATTTTTCTGAGGCTGCATCATGTAGCAGGAAGCTTTTCGCCCTTCCCTAGGGCAGGGGGAACAACTGGCTGCCACTGCCCACATGAGCCACTGCAGTGGGCTTTTTGCGCATGCGCAGGCCAGCTGTCCTTTTTCAAAATGGCAATGCTGCTGCTGCTGCCACCATTTTGGAAAATGGCTTTGCATGCATAGAACGGCCTGGTGTCCATTTTGTGCATGTACAGTAGTTTTTAATTTCTTTTAAATAAATAAATTTAATAAAAATAAAATTAAAAACAGCAAAAAAAGAGGAAACGGATGTAGTCATTTATGACCCTCCCCCCTAAATGAAGGGGTTTTTGTTAATGAAAATGAAAACTAAAACAAAAGCAAATGATGTACCTGCTGCACACCCCTATGGAATGAGAAAGGTTAATTTCTTAGTGTTACCATCCCAGCAGCAACAACAAATGGGTTTCTTCTGAGCTGTCTGCCTGTTGCTGCAGCCACCAAGGTTTCAGCAGTAAGGAATGGACCCAGACTTTTTCCAAGCTGGTTGCCAGCTTTTGAGAAATCCCCAGAGCTGCAACCCTGGTGGTAGCAACAAGTGGTGGCGGGGAAGAAGTAAGGGCCCTGAAAAAGGCAGTGTTCTTATCACTTTTGCAGAAATACAAGAAAGGAGCTGATGCCAATTTCCCTTACTAAGAACTGACAGCACAATTGGGAAAATATGTGGATGTAAGAATTGACCAGCTGTGGGTGCTAGAAGGATTCGATGGAGGCTCTGTATGGGTACTAGTTACTGGGTCTGTGAGTTTTACATATGCTGAGGATTCTACCAGGTATCAGGGACGTTTCAGTAAGCTAATAACCCCTGACCAAAAAGGCATTCTGGGAATGGATATCCTTTCAAAGTTAGGTGCTGTCATAGATTTACCTAACAGTTGCATGTGGATTGAGCTCTGTAGAAATGAGGTAGTGACCATCTCTATGTCACTTGCAGTAAGCACCATCAAATGTGCTGACCTCTTACACACTCCCAATAGTAGAGAAGAGGTTCAGCTCAAAACAGACAGACATCAGGGATGGGCGAATGCGGTTCGGAAGTTCAGAGTTTGGACCAAACTTGACCAGTTCGGTCGACGGAACCGAACTCGATTTTCGAACCGAACCGAACCGAATTTCCAAACTCAGTTCTGTTCACCCATTCCAATAAGATAATATTCCATTTAGTTCAATGGGGTTTGAATTTCTGAACTCTGTTCGGAAGTTCGGAGTTCGGATCGAACTCGAATAGTTTGGTCGACCGAACCGAACTTCCGAACCAAACTTGATTTTCGAATCGAACCAAATCGAATTTATGAACTCGGTTCTGTTCTCCCATCCCTAGCAGACATTATAGTTGGTTCTTTTAGATGGACGGCTGCCCTGGTGCTGGCCACATCAGCCCTCTTCACCCCTGGGTTGGGCAGTCCATTTAAAAGTGGAAGCAGAGCATGCTGTGCCTGCTCTGAAGCAGCTCCACTTGAAACTCCCAGAGCACTGCCAGTGGAGTGGGATGGCCAAACTTAGGGCACCAGTCCAAGATGGAGTTTCTGTCGCATAGACCTGTGGGTGCCAGCCTAGAGCCTCAGGTGATCTGCCTGCAACTCTATCGTGTGGGGGGGAGGGAGGTTGTTGCTGTGTAGACAGACCACAGTCTAGGAAAACTGCTAGGTCCATCTAAAATAGACCCACATGGGGCTGCATGTGGGCAGATACGATGCTGCACACCCGAGCAGCTCCAGGGGAAGGCAGCATACGTGTCTGTCTATTTCCATCTTGTGTCTGGGCAAACTCAAAACATGATTGTGAGCAGACTGATTCAAGTGTGTCCATAAACAGGCCTGTTCCTGCTTCACAGAAACAATACAGGTATCCTAAAGAAGCTCAACCTTATTTGTTGGAAATGATTGAAAAGTTGCTTCAGGGGGATATTATTGAGGAAACTCAGTCATCTTGTAACAGCCCTACAAGGCCAGTAAACCTAATGATGACTGGAGACTATAATTTATCAGGAAGTGAATAAAGTAATCTCGTGTATGACCCTATTTTGGCAATGTAAAAATAAGTAATGGGGGTTATAGAACATGGATTAAAATAATTTTCTGCTTTGGATGTGGCTAATGGTTTTTGGTAAATAAAACTAGATCCGAGGTGTACACTTAAGTTTTCCTTTACTTTTGATAACAGACAATACACCTGGAAGAGGTTGTCTCGAGGTTTCCACAGTTCACCAGGTATCTTCCACAAGCATTTAGCAAAAATCTTAGAGAAGGCTGGTCATAAATCTAATGTTTTAAATTATTTATTTATTTATTTATTTATTTACATTTATTGACTGCCCCCTCATGCCCACGGCAACCCGGGGCGGCTCACAACAAATAAAAAAAATAGTAAAACTCAAAGAACATCATAAAATTAATAGTTAAAAAAGAGTAATTCCCCCAGCATTTACTATACACCCCTCCCCTCGCAAATCCTCCCAACCTATTCTCCCTTCCCACCCTCCCCTCCAAAGGCCTGGGCAAACAGTCAGGTCTCACAGGCTCGACGAAAAGCCATCAGACCCGGGGCCAGGTGAGCTTCCTCCGGGAGGGAGTTCCAGAGTTGCAGCCTGGTCACCAAGAACGCCCTCTCCATTGTGGCCCCCCGTTTAACATGGGGGACCTCCAAGAAGGTGCTCCCGGCAGACCGCATTATGTAGATGATATCTTAATACATACTAGCCCATTGGAGGAGCATCTTGAACTATTGGATAAGGTGCTAAAAACTCAGTCAGAGGCAGGATTGAAGCTTAATAGCAAAAAGGCTCATCTCTGTCAGATAGAAGTCAGATATCTAGGAATTACAGTACCTTAGTCCATTTGGCAGGTCTTCTGACAAGCAGTGGGCGAAACTTATTTTTAAATTGCCCCTTCCCACTGGCGTAACTTCACTACAACCCTTTTTGGAATTGGTGGGATTCAGTGGGGAATTTATAGCCAAGTTTGTTGCTATAGCTGCTCCCCTTTATAGGTTACTTCATAGAGGAGTCTCATGGGAGTGGAAGCCTGAACATATGCAGACAGTAAATCAATACTAAATTGTTAAGCAGAACTCCTGTGTTAGGCAATTCAAATACAAATAAGCACTTCTTCCTATAACTGGGTGCTACAGACCTGGTACGATCCGCTGTGCTAAGCCAAGAAGTTCTGTATAAACTACAACCTATAGTTTATGGATCTAGGTTGTTGGACCTGACTGAAAAGACATATACCATTTGTAAAAAACATACTTTTGTAGTATATTGGGCAGCAGAGAAATTTAGTTACCTAGTGGGGATGAATAGAATCATTTAAAGAATTCCACACATGCCTCTGAAATATCTTTTGTCTTGGAAGATAAAAGATGAGAGAATGTCCAGCGCTAGTTTAGCTAGATGGATGTTACTGTTAGCTCATCATCACGTTCAAGTTGAGAAAACACTAGGTCCTTCTACTCATGCTTATGGAGTCCTATATGAAGGCACTCTTCATGAATGCCAATCAAAGCCTTACTCACTTGTCTCTGGAAAATACGCTCAGGAAGGGAAATGCCTCCAGGAATCCTTAGATGGTCAACATTCATCATGGGTCGTAGATGGGTCTTCATATTATCTAGAGAAAAAACAGTAGACTGGCTTTGCATTAGTAAACCCTAAGTCCCAGAAAGTAACTAAAAGGAAGTGTAATAGTGTGCTGAAGTAGCAGCAATTTCTCATGATTTGGAAGTCACTCCTTAAGAGGCAGCCATTACGATATTCAGTGATAGTGCTTGGGTGATGAATGCCCTAGTTTGCTGGATGGTGCAGTGGGAAGACTGAGGCTGGGTTAACTCAAACGAAAAGCCTGTGGCACAACAGAAACTGTATAAATATATTATTGCCTTACTGAATAAAAGGAAATCAGTTTTAAAGCTCCGTAAGGTAAAGGCACATTTCAACAGCAGCGTAGAAGCGGAGTGGAACAGCAGAGTAGGCTACTGCTGAGGGAGATCTTTGGACTTGTAGAAGCTACGGCGTGGTCTAGTTAGCAAGCAAGGTGATTATGGGCAAGCAAATAATGCAGGCTTCAAGCAGAAGGGTTAGTTCAAGCAGAGGTGTAGTTGAGTTAGAAAGCAGGTTGGTACTGGGCAAGCAGATATCACAGGTGTCAGGCAGAAGGGTTAGCAGAGGCATAGTGGAGTTAGAGTGCAGGTCAGTAACAGGCAAGCAGATAGTACAGGAACAGCAGCCTGGCGGCGAGATGAGTCAGCCCGGGGAGTTGAGTAGCCAATCAGGTCACAATCAGATAACAGCTGGTGCCCGAATGCAACTGGGGCAAGTTGGGAACTCCAAATTTGATGGGGGTCCCAATTTTCTGGGTAGGGGTACCCAGTTGCAGATCTAGTCATTATTAAAAGCACCACATCTAATGGATATCCTCTGTTCCCCTGAATGCAACCAGGGCAAGTCAGGCACTCCAAATTTGATGGGGTTCCCAACTTGTTGGGTAGGGGTATCCAGTTGCAGTTCCTGTCATGATTAAAAGCACCACACCTAAGGGATATGCTCTGTTCCCTATGTGAGAAGGTCCCAGGATAATGTTGGAATGAGTAAGTCCAACAGGACTTATTAGATCGGTCCACCCCTGGAGACTATGGAACTGGATCGGTTCCGGAATGTTCTGGGGGAGTTTCCCCTGGACCTTGACACCTGCTCAGTCAATGATCTTGTAGCCTTCTGGAACACCTTGTTGGCCGCAACCATTGACAGAGTGGCTCCCAGGCGTCCGCTGCCCTCCCAATTCTTCCGCAGGTCTCCTTGGTTTACTGAGGGCCTGCAGTGTTTGAAGTATGAGAGCAGGCAGTTGGAGTGATGGTGGCACTGGACTCATGATGAGTATGATCAATCACAGCATAAGAGCAGTTTAAAGGTCTATGCTGTGGCAGTGCAGGCAGCAAAGAAGCAGTGAAAGGTTTAGTCAGTCCTGCCTGTCTCTGGAGAAATCCAGTGACTCCTGTGAATGGTTTATCGAGTACTTTGTAGATAAGATCACTCACATCTGCCACAATTTCGGTTCTGCAGTTATTGCAGAGGATCATCTTGGGGCTATGGATGCCCCATCCTTTTTTGTGGGATCGGTTTCAGATGGTATCACCTGCTGATGTTGAGTCCTTGTTGGGATCTGTTCATGCCACTACTTGTGAACAAAATCCTTGCCTGTCCTGGCTGGTGAAAGCCAGCCAGGAGACCCTACGGTCATTGCTGACTGGGGTGGTTAGTGACTCCCTTCAGGAGGGCAGGGTGCCTTAATGTCTGAAGGAGGCTGTGGTTAGGCCTCTGCTCAAGAAACCATCTCTTGATGCTGATGCTCCTTCCAGTTATCGCCCGTCTCTAACCTTTCCTTAGGGAAGATTATTGAATGGGCTGTGGCACAGCAGCTTCAAGAACACCTGGACCACACCAGTTTCCTTGACCCCTCCCAGTCTGGGTTTTGGCCTGGGTATGGTACGGAGACTGCATTGGTGGCCTTGGTTGATGATCTTCATCTGGCATTGGACCAGGGTTGTCAGACCTTACTGGACCTTACGACTGCGTTCGACACAGTTGATCATGAGGTGTTGGTGACTCGCCTGCGGGACCGTGCCGGGATTGGCGGGATGGTCCTGGACTGGTTTAATTCATTCCTGGCCTGGAGAAATCACCGGGTGGTCTTGGGAGAGTGTACATCTTCCCCCCGGTATCTCATGTGTGGAGTCCCGGAGGGTGCAATTCTGTCCCCCCTCTTCTGTCCCCCTTTAACATCTAAATACAGCTGTTAGGGGAGAAAGTGAGAGGGTTTCAGGTCATGCAGTGTCATCAGTATGCTGATGACACTCAGCTCTACCTCTCTTTTTCCATCGACCCAGGCCATGCAGTCTCTTTATTTTCCCAGTGCCTGTCAACTGTG
>QEPC01005778.1:1741-14990 GCA_003113815.1 Sphenodon punctatus | reverse complement strand
GGTGGCTATGCCCCTGACTGCAATGCTGTGAGAATCACAAAGCTGCCATGCTTAAGGGAAAGGGGAAACTGTGGCAAACCTGCCACTTCCACGTGAAATCTACAGTGGCGAAAATACCGCGTCAGCAACTGTGGAAAGCCGCAAGTGCAAGGCTCCCTTCCTAACCGTGCTGCTTGGTGCAGAAGAGCACTCTGCCAGTAAATGCTGTGAAGCGGTACGACATTTCAGCCCTACCCGGACTACACTGTGAGTGGCGTCTCTGTGGTGGCTGAAGCCTAATAGACAGGCATGCAAGAACGCACCTGGTGAAGTCTAAAGTGGACTGTTATCTCATTTGACTCCACCCACAGTTTCAATTGTTCACAGAATTTCTCCCAATGTTATCACCTTTCTCTAGCTTATGCCATACCTCATTTTTACACTTACATGTACAGTGCAAGCACAGAATATTGATATCATCTGGGTTACTGTAGTTATCTGTAGGAAGGCCTGTCTGTGTATCAACAGATACCAGGCTCTTCTGCCTTTTGGGCTATCTTGCTTAATTTAATTAATAAAGCTGTTGCTTTTTTAACTGCAGAACTAAAAGTCACACTAAGGGAATTTTCACACAAGACACTACCCACCCACCCACCCACTATACATGTTACAGGGCTGCAGTGTTGCCTTATGGGTGCCCTGTAACATGTTTAGTGGATGGGGGGTCAGTGGGTAGTGAGTGGAGACTGTCTTGTGTGAAAATGCCCCTTTTTCTTGTCATTAATGTTGTGTGCCTTTGGCAAAGGGCATGTTTTAATTGTCCGTCCTGATAAGACTATTGGTTTGATTCCGCCATCATTCATTTCTATGGTTTTCATAACACTGCATATCCAAACTTTTATTATTTAGAAATACAATTTCATTTTCAAGCCAGAATGATATTTGCCAAAAAATTTTTTTTAATATTCTGAAAAAATAACACAGCTTTTGCCATTCTTTGGTAAGCATAAAGAATGCTAAAATGGATTAACGTGTTTATTCCAATCAAAGGGAGATTTAACATGGGCCTTTCTTGTGACCATGGCTGTTTTTACATTGACGTCCCCCCGTCTCGCCCAGTATTCGTCCATGTGAACACCGAGCAGGATGGGTGGGGGTGTGTGTGCACTCCCGCACAACACCCACCTCCACCCATCACCCACCTACCTCCACCCATGGGCCTTTTTCACACAGACAATCTAATACTGATAAAATGAATGTTACATTTTATTATCCATGTTGCAGGGCACCAATAGAGCACACCTGCAGCCCTGCAACATACGGTATTTTCAGATGTTACGAGATCACCATCAACCATGGACAATCCCCCGTGGTGGTGGATGGTCCTGTAACGTCTGGTTGCTCACCGCCAGATGTTCACCATGGTGAACCACCGGCGGTGAGCAAAATAACCACGCTTTCGAGGATGGTCTGGGCACCATCTCTGAAATCATGGGCCGGAATCGGCGGACGTTAACGTCTGTTATCTCTGCTGATTCTGGGCCGTTGCCCAGACTCCGGGACGGAATTGTGCGCAGCATCTGTTGATGGGCTGTTCTGATTCTGGCTGGGAATCAGAAAGGTGATTCCATGACGGGGCCAAAAGGCACCCCGTCATGTCTGAAATCACCCATATATAATAAAATGTAACACCCATTATTTATTAATTATTATTATTATTATTATTATTATAAACATTTATATAGCGCCAGCCATGTACCTGGTGCTGTACAGAACATAGAAATAGACGCGGTCCCTGCCTGTGGCTTACAATCTAAAAGACAAGGAGGGGGAGACAGGGAGAGGGGACAGTGGGAGAGACAGGGGAGAAGACAAACAAACATTCAGGCGGATGCGAAGTCTCAGGTGCGTGTGCTTGGCTTGGTTACAATCAGGTTGGTTGCAGCAGTCTGCAGAGGAGGGCAGACAGTAAGTATATGGGGAACGACTAGCAGGCATTGGGAAAGGCGGCGAGGAAAAAGTGGGTCTTGAGGAGGGATTTGAAGGAGCGGAGGGAGGGGGCAAGGCGGATGTGGGTAGGGAGGGAGTTCCAGGCATGGGGGGCAGCGAGGGAGAAGGGTCGAAGGCGGTTAGGTGAGCAGGAGAAACGAGGGAGAGTGAGGGAGGGGACAGAGGAAGAGCGGAGAGCGCGTGCAGGAGTGCGTAGGGAGATTAGGTCCGAGAGGTAAGGGGGAGCTTGGTTGTGGAGTGTTTTGAACGTGAATACCAGGAGTTTAAACAGGATACGTTCAGGAAGGGGGAGCCAGTGAAGAGAGAAGAGGAGAGGCTGCACATGGTCGAAGCGACGGGCAGAGTGAATGACCTTGGCAGCAGAGTTTTGGATTGCGATAAGGGGGGACAGGTGAGAGCGAGGGAGGCCAGCAAGGAGGAGGTTGCAGTAATCGAGGCGAGAGATAACCATGGCATGAACAAGGGTTTTGGCCGAGGAGGTAGAGAGAAAGGGGCGGATCCGAGCAATGTTATGGAGGGCGAATCGGCAGGATTTGGCAACAGAGTCAATGTAAGGTTTAAAAGAGAGGTGCGTGTCAAAGATGAAGCCCAAGCTACGGGCTTGGAGAACAGGATGGATGGTGACTCCATCGATGCAGATGGGCAGGTTAGAGGGAGAGGAAGAGGAGGGAGGAAAAATGAGGAGTGTTGGTGTTATCAGTGTTAGAGTGTCTATGTGAAAAGAGCCATGGAACCCTCCAGAAAACCGGAGGAGGTTCCATGGGTGGAGATGGGTGGAGGTGTGTGTGTGTGCGTGTAAAGGGACATGCACCCATCTCCACCCACTGCGCCAAAACACCCATCCCCCCACCCACTCTCATCCATGTAAAAAGAGCCCATGTTTCAAAAGGATCTGAAGTTTACGCTTTATGGATGGAAAACAATCTACATTTTCAAATGTTATTCAGTACAGGATGCTTTTATTACTGGTGTTTAACTATTTAAATACAGTTTTAAAATCCCATTTTAAAATTCCTTGGCTGGAACAAGGGAAGATTGTGGAAGCTAAGTGGCTTCAAATGGATTTCAGATAGACAGAGGGCTTCCATGAGTTTTTACAGATCCTGAACAGTCTTTCATGAAGCTGCTTTGTTCAGATCTTTCAGACTGTAACTATGGGTATTTTCAGATGTTACGGGGCCGGTTGGCCCCGTACCGAAAACAACCAAATCATCCTCCATCACGCCATACCAGACATGCCGGGGGATCCCGGCGAGGAATCAGGGAGGGGGCAGGGCTGCGTGGCACAACGTGCGGCCGCATGGCCCCGCCCCCTCGACACTTCCCGCCGCCCGCCCTCTGGGGAGACGGGCGGGCGGCAGAGCCAATTGCGGCCACAGCATCTGTCCGAATTCGCCACGGCCCGGGATCCCGTCGGTGATCCCAGGCTGTGGCGCCCAACCAGACATGATTTTTTTTTTGTCCCCGTCGGGGATCACTTTCACCACACTTCCCGGGATATTAGGTGAAAACAGACATGACGTTAACCACCTTTTAACCACCCTTGGTGGTCATTTATGCATGTTGCAGGGCTGCATAGGGCACCAATACAGTCCTGCAACATGCATAAATAACCACCAAGGGTGGTTAAAGGGTGGTTAGCGTCATGTCTGTTTTCACCCATTTCCACGGCTCACCCGGGAAGCGTGGTTGAAAATGACCCCATGTGGGTTTTGACCGTGGCGAACATCTGGCGGCCGCCAAACAGACGTTCGAGGTACAGTGACCACAGGTGGGTATTCACCGTGGTTCACTGTGATCTCATAACATCTGAAATCACCCATTGTATGTTATATTTTATGTTCAATAATTTCTGAATGCATTTATCATACAGTCTGGGAAAATAAAGGAGCTGGGAATGTTTAGAGGGAAATAAGGCAGTCCTAAGAATTTGAACCTATCATCTCAACTTCAGAATGAATGGAATAGATGCTCTGCATAAAAGAACAAGCTTGTTGGAAAGTCCTATTAATATTTTAAAAGTCTTAAGAATTAATGAATTCTCTTCTGGTGAGTGTTATGCTCCTTTCTTTTGCAGGAATGGATATTCAAGCCACCATAGCAGGAATTTTACTGGTGGCATGTATATATGAAAAAAATGCTTTCCAAAAGGTATACAATATTTAAAAAGCCTGTCCTTGTGTTTATTCTTTTATCATATTCTTTTTACTGCTTGGAAAATTTTTTGTCAGTTTTCTTGATGAAATTGGTTAATCCTTTCTCTCCAGAGTTTTCCCCTCCCCCATTTTATCACACTGTAGCATCAGCAAATTTTACCAACAAAACAGTGAAGCTTTGTTAGTTCAAACCATTAGTTTTAAAATAATCTCCCTAAATCAGTTGCTGTTGCAGGCAATATTGCTACTGTTTAGGCAGATACTTTTTATTTTTATTTTTAAACACATGCTGGGGAAACACATTTCTATTTTGGTCTAACAATACAATAGAGATTTTTCACTCTGCCACTCTTAACAGGAACTTGAAATCAATTATATTTCTATGTGGAAAATATATATCTCTTGAAATTTAACTTAAGATGTAGCCGGTAAGTTCACATTCATGTGACAGTGGAGTCCATATTGATGAAAACAATGCATTCCTTAGGTCAGTGTAAATTTAATAAATACTTTGAGTGTAATAGACAAAAATAAAAAGAGCCATGGAAGCACTGACAACAATTTTTAATGAGTTTGATATCAGACTATTTTACAGGTAAGTCTAGATTCTTTTTAAAACAAAGATATTTTAAGGAACAGTTAAACAGAATTTTAATTATTATGACTGTGATTCAGCTCTCCAAAGTGCAATGTGCAGGGGGATTGTTGGGGAAGGCTGGTCAAAGCAGGCACAGGGGCAGCGTGAGTTCCCTGACAAGCAGGAACACTGAGAGTAACAGGCTAGTAGTTTGCTGTGCTGTCAGGAGAGGGAGGGGAGATTGCAGGTGGGGCTTGCTGCGGTAAGGGGGAGAGGACGGGTGTGCATTCGTAATGTTTTGTATTAGTTATGAAAACAAATGGAGCCCCATTTCTTTTTGTAACTAATGTTATTAGATGGATAAATAAGCAAATGATTGTTGTTTGCTTTCATCTGATTTTGTTTAAAAATTAAAAATAAAATAATTAAAAAAAACTGAGCATGCACAAATGGCCACATTTCCAAAATGGCACTGATGCTGTTGGCACCATTTTGGAAAAAGGTGCGCATGTGCAGGACGACCTCATTGGCCATTATGCACATGCACTATGATTTTTTAATTTTTAAAAAAAATTAAAATTACTGCATATGCACAAATGGCCACTGGACCATTCTGCACATGTACACCTTTCCCAAAATAGTGTTGATGCTGTTGGTGCCATTTTGGAAAAGGAGTGCACATGTGCAGAATGACCTCGAGACTATTGCACATTCACAGTGGTTTTAATTTGGAAATTAAGTATTAATTACTAATTATTAATTATTGAACATTGAATAAAAATTCAGAATGAGTAATAATTAGATATTAATTATTGCTTATTAATTATTAATTATTAACTATTGAGTATTATGGATTGTGTACTAAGTATTAGGTTTATGTATTAGTTATTAGTTACCAGTTATTAATTATTAATTATTAATTATTACTTTCATTTTATTCAGTCTTTATTATTATTATTATTATTATTATTATTATTATTAATAATAATAATAATAATAATAATAATAAACCTTAATTTACAAATGAAAAAAAGAAAATAAAACAGTAAGGTCATTTACAACCCCCCCTGAAAATGAAGGGTTTTTTGTAGACAAAAACTAAAATAAAATGGGAGGGGTGCCTTCTACACACCCCTAGTTTCTGTACTGACAGGGGACATGGGGTGACTGCTGTGCTGGTGGTGGGTGAGGGAGTTTTTTAGTGCTCACTGTGCTATCAAAAGTAGCATGCATATTAGGGGTAGGGAATGAGGTCCTGGTCTGGGCGGGTATCTGGGAGGCGAGGAAGCAGTCCCGGCCAGCTCTCCTGTTTGTGGCTCCGGCCTCACCCACTTGCAAAGCCATCACCACTTGCAGAGCCACCTCTCCAGCCTTCTCCAGCCATCTTCCTGCACATTGCATATTTCATAAGACCTGGACCCTGCTTCTTTATTCCCTATTACTACCATGTCCTAATACCCCCTTCTCTGTTGATTTTGGCAATTCCTGATTCCTGGGAGTGCCTCCCCCACCCCAGACTTGTAACTGCTGGGGCCAGCCAGCACTTACAAACTGTTAGGTGGATTTGGCTCAGTTTGTAACTTTCCACTTTTGCCTCCACCATGACTCCCCACAGCTGGATTGCAGTCTATGGGTGTTTTCAGACGTTACGGGGCCGCTTGACCCTGTAACGAAAACAACCCATTCATTCCCCGCCGGGGTCACCCCGTCACGCCATATCAGACATGCCGGGGGGATCCCGGCGGGGAATCTGGGAGGGGGCGGGGCAGCACGGCGCAACGTGCGGCCACACGGCCCTGCCCCCTCCATGCACCCCGCCGCCCGCCCTCCGGGGAGACGGGCGGGCGGCGGGGCCAATGCGGCTGACATGTCGGGCCGGAGTCGCCACGGCCCGGGATCCCGCCGGTGATCCAGGGCCATGGCGCGTGGCCAGATGTTACTTTTTGTTGGTCCCTGCTGGGGATCTATTTGACCACGCTTCCCGGGACATTCCCCCGGCTAGCCCGGGAAGCGTGGTTCAAATTGACCCCATGTGCGGATTGACCGTGGCGAACATCTGGCGGCCGCCAAACAGACGTGTGAGACACATTGACCACAGGTGCGTATTCACCGTGGTTCACTGTGATCTCGTAACGTCTGAAAATACCCTTTGTCTTTAAAAAGCATCACTAATACATCATTTATTGGTTGTCAAAGAAACAATTCAGAATAAGGCTGTTTTTACACAGACTGCCCTCCGCACCGCTCGATGTTCGGGCGGGTGTGTGGCGGCAGGGGGGGCAGTCTTTGTAAATGGTAACCAGTAGGTGGGGGGATGGGTGTTCCCATGTAAATGCCACGGGCAGCGGGAGCTTGTGCGTGCATGCTCCCGCCGCACACCGACCCACACCGATCTCCACCCACTGAGCCCTCCGACAGAACAGGGGAAGCTCCATGGATGGAGATCGGTGTCGGTAGGAGTAGGTGGGTGTGCGCCCATGTAAACAACCTGGGTGGTCAGTGTAGGTGATCACGTGCTCCCTCACAACACCCATCTCCACCCACCACCCACCCACAGAGCAACTGGCAGTGGAGTCCATTGCTCCATGGGTGGGTGGTGGGTGGAGATGGGTGTTGTGCGGGAGGATGCATGCACCTACACCCACCGCTCGTGGTGTTTACACAGACACCTCCACCATCCCCAATTCTTCATCCAGCGAAACTGAGTGGAGGCATCTCGTGTGAAATGGGCCCATGTTGCAGGACTGCAGTACCATGTATAATAAAATCTAATACCTATTTTATCAGTGTTAGAGTGTCTGTGTAAAAAGAACCTAAGCGGGCACGCACCCACCTACACCCGCCGTGCCAACACCCCACCCTAACCCCCAGGTCCGTGTAAAAACGTCCTAAGAATAAATCACAGAGGGTTAAGGAATGTAATTCTTTAAATATATATATATATGTGTCCATACATACATGTAAATGTGTATGCACACACATACATGCTCACATATGTATATATGCTACAGGCTGTAATAAGCCTTGCAACACAACAGAAACAGTAATGGCCTGTTATTTTGGAGTACTGAGCATCTAAAATTCCCATTGAAATCAATGGGAGCTATGGTTGCTCAGTGCCTCTGCTAATCAGGTCATGTGAAATGACAGAATGAGATAGGACTACATAATGTGAAAAGTATGATATACTATTAGGAGTAATTCAATATAGAGAATGGTGAAATTTAGGAGTACAGGAGATTAAGATATGTTCCTTTCCCCTAATAAACATTAACAATACAATTCCACCTGTAGACTAAATCAGACTGCTACGAATCTGGAAGATTTGACACTTCATAATTCTGCTTAGGAAAAAATAATAATAGTCATTTTAATCAACACATTTTCTTTTTAATCAGTGCAACATCCATTTCATGAACAATTTATAGGACTAAAAAAAAAAGGAGGCTTCTTTCAGATTTGTGAAAAACAAAAGAAAAAGGTATCCTAAAAGAAAACACCATCACGATGGGTAGAAAACAGGCAGAATATGGTAGGATATAAGGAGGCATAATTGCATGCTTTGATATTTATGATGAAAGACCTGAGCTGAAAGAAAAATGAAAAAAATGCTATCTTAGCCCTTTATGAAACAAAGAAAACCTGAAGGTCGTGCAATAGTAATTTTCATCATTCCTTCCAAAGCCTTGGCAAGCTTTGAAAATTCATATGTAATAGCAGCTAGCTTTTCTAAGTGAAAGTACTTTGAAATCATCTTCGGATATACAGTATATAAAGAAAATCTTTTTTTCCAACTGTAACTAAGGCAAAATTATATTCTAGGACATTAGACTGACTCCATTTTAAGTTATATATAAAAAAATCTTGTATTACATTGTACAATTATTTGTTTTAAGAGAGGAATTTACTTGTTATGTATGTTTTAGAAACAAGAACCACCCAGTGGTATTTAGGAAATATATTTTACAAAATGTATATATAATTTTGTCACTTCAGTAGAGCAAAACATGGTAGACAAACCTGATTATCAGGAACAAAAACACCATTGAAGAACTTACGATACAGAAAAGAGTAGTTATGCACCAGTAGAAATGTACATGGGTTTATATTTAAACACCCAGTTTCAGTGGGTGTTTAAATATATATAGCTTTGAAAAAGGGATACTTGAAATCTGCTTAAAGTGTTGGGAAAACTGTCTGAAATAATTGTCATATTTTTCCATTGCAACTGTTTGGGGGCATAGATACAGGGTATTTTAAAATGTGACCATGCCACGCTTTTATCCTGCCCGGGGTGAGAGCCCTCATCCCAGGCAGGATCTGATCCTGCTGGCAAACAAAGATGCCAGCGGCCAGGGCTGAGGAGAGGGTGGGAAGAGGGTGGGGGTGATGTGTGGACATGGTCCATACAGTCCCACCCCCTGCGCTGTCAACGCGGCCCAGTCCTCACCCTAATGGGTGGGTGCAGCAGTATATGAGGCCACTGGGCACACCCGGAAAAGCTCCGGCCACCTGCTGGAGTTAGTTAGAGCGGGCCATCATGCATGACAGCCCACTCTACCCCAGTGCAGGAATGACTTTCCCAGACAGTGCCAGGGCTAACTCTGGATTGTGAATTGGCAGGGAGCCCAGCTCACAACCAGGAGTTAATCCTGCCATGGTCCAGGAACTGTTTGCTCCCACCTACGGTAAATATTTGGCAAGCGGGAACAAATGTGACACCACCATGGGTGGCCATGCCAGGGTACAGCGTGGCCACCCATGGTAGTGTCATGTCTGAAAATTCCAGTTTTTGGACTTTCCAGTATTTTTCCCCCCACTGCTGAGTTCCTACACTTGTCTTGAAGCATAGGGTTTATGTTTTCTTCTTCCCTGAGGTAGAGTGAACATTTTTTAAAAAAGTTTTACCTCAATGGGTATTTTCAGATGTTACGTTACCACACTCAACCATAGTGAATCCCCCGTGGGCGGTGGATGGTCCCGTAACATCTGGTTGCTCGCCGCCAGATGTTCACCATGGTGAACCACTGGCGGTGAGCAAAAAACGCACGATTTCAAGAATGATCCAGGCACCATCTCCGAAAGCGTGATTAATTGAATCATGTCCCGGAATCGGCAGATGGTAACGTTTGTTTCCGCCGCCCATTACGGGCCACGGCCCAGACCCCGGGTTGGACTAGGGTTCAGCAGCCGGATTGGCCACTACACCCGCCCGTCTCCAGGAGGGCAGGCGGCTGGGGGAGCATGAGGGTGCGGGGCTGTGCAGCCACATGTTGTGCCACGCAGCCCCGCTCCCCCCCAGATTCCCCGCCAGAATCAGCTGGCACGTCTGTTGGACGTGACGTTTTGATTCTGGCGGGGAATCAAAAGGTGATTCCGTGACGTGGTCAATAGGCGCCCTGTCACATCTGAAATCACCCAATGTCTGTCTCCTCCAGTTGAGATAGCAGCATAAGGAAAAATATGAAAGAATAACTGTCATAGTGGGAAAAAAATCAGATAGTTGGCAGAACCCACCCTCTCCTTTGAAAAAGATAATACCTTAAGTTACTGAGCAACAGAGAGTAAAAAACAGATGTGACAGGCAAGTTATGGCCTTATTTGACCCACTTTGGACTGGACCTCATCTGCATATGTGTGCAGACACCACTACCATGCTAGCCCAGAAGTGCCTCAGGCCGTGTCCATGGTTAGTCTGGGCTCTGAACTTGGAAAACCTCCAAGGTCACGACCCGGTCTAAGGCCCACCCAACCAGACCAAAGCAGGCCACAGTGGGCTATCACAAGTGTTCCTCAGCTGTCCACGTGGGGAAGGTCCACCATGGCAGGCCATCATTGTCCATCATGGTGCCAGGTGCTGTGCAGGAGCAGGGCTGGCTGGCTACACATTCATGCTTTTCTCCTCCTGGAGACTTTGGTTTTTCTCTTGGTCTCCACTATGAGGAGGGCATTCTCAGTCATCACACCTTTGTTGTGGAACTCCCTTCCCAGGAGGTCTGCCTGTGTTCTAGCCTGGTGGCCTTCTGGAGGCAGTGCAAGACCATTCTGTTCTGGTGGGCTTTTGGCAGCAGGGAATGAATTGGGGAGGGGTTGTGGGTGGGGTAGGAGTATGAGGGAGGATGGTTGGGACAATGTGGTATTGGGTGGGTGTTGTGAGGGGGTTGGGGTGGGCTTGGGGGTTATATTTGTATTTCAATGTTTATCTTTTATATGTGTTTTATATGTTCTTATATGTTTTATTTTGTAAGCTGCCCTGAGCCTTTTTAAGGGAAATATGGGATAAAAGTCTCAATAATTAAATAAATAAAATAAATAAAATTGCACCCACTCGCCCCAGCGGCCCGGCCACTGTAACATTTGTTTAGTTCCCTGACATAGAGTGATTTCAGATGTGATGAGACGGCATTCACCCCGTCACGGAAACAACCCTTAGATTCCCCGCCGGGATCACTCTGACATGGCCAATAGACGTGCCGGGGGATCCGGGCAGGGAATCAGGGAGGGGCCACATGGTGCAACTTGTGGCCGCACGCCCCTGCCCCCCCACGCTCCCCCACCGCCTGCCATCTGGGGAGACGGACGGACGGGCGCTGCAGTCAATGCGGCAGCAGTGCCCGCCCGAAATGACCACGGCCCGGAATTCCAGTGGGGATTCCAGGTCGTGATCGCCATCCAGACGTGATGAGCCCCTTCATCCCCACCAGGAATCTCATTCACCACGCGATCAGCGCTGGCCCTGCCGGTCCAGCCGATCGCATGGTGAATGAGATTCCCAGCGAGGATTGAGCGTGATTAACATCTGGGTGGGGGGAACTTCCGGTTCCCCAACAGATGTTACGAGGGCATTCCCCACCACAGGGAATTAACAGTGGTTGAGCGTGAACTCATAACGTCTGAAAATACCCATAGACGAGACCGTGTCCAGCGCAGTTTTCCTCCCCATGCCATGTCAGGACCACTGTGCCACCATCATGTGTGTTTTTACCTAAAGTGAAAAAGTCTCACATGAGCTCTTTAATAATACCCTCCTCTTATTGCTTGCTTTTCTCCTCCAGTTTTTAGGAATATTTTTAAATAATGTAGTAAATTCTATTTCTATGCATTTTCAGCATAAGTGTTCTACTACTACCTATAGCATTACTAGGCCTATGGAATGCTTTACAGTCACAATGTTGGAGACGGGTCCCTGCCCAGTGGGCTTACAATTTAAGATAGACAAGAGTGAGGGAAACACAGAGAGAGACAGACACACACACACAAGCTCCCATTCTGATAGATGGGGAACTGAGGCTGAGACTTGCCTAAGGCCATCCAGTGAATTCATGGTTAGGTCAGGATTTGAACCCTGGATTCCCAAGACCAAGTCTAGCACCTTATGCACTACATCACACAGGCTTTCTAGGCTGATACTTGCCCAAGACCACCCAGTGAGTTCATGGCTAGGACAGTATTCAAACCCTGGCTTTCCCAGGACCAAGTCCAGCACCTTATTCACTTCACTACACTACACTGACTCTCAGGTTCTGGGGATTGTGCCCAAAGTCAATGTAGCCTCTTGTAGTCTTCATGGGCAAACCCAGAACAAACTATTCTACCAAAATAGCTTATTCTAGTGATGATGGTGTTAATATAACTGACTTTCAAAATACTGTCTTTCAAACTATGCATGAAACAGCCAACAGCTACCACTCTAAACTATAAACATTTGCAAGTTGGTGCATGAAAATTTGGTGCCACATTCAACTGGAGCATTTCCTTCTTTTGCATCTTTCATGTATTCTGTGGTAATCTTTAAGGTATAAGAAATTATTAATTTTGAGAGGTTTCTTCCCCCCTCCATTATTTATATTTTTGCATGGGATGGTTTAGCCATTGAGGAATAATCCATCTGAATGCCTCCTTTTAGAAGTTACCAGGAGTGTGCAATTTGTTTTAGTTTCTTTAGTAAATAAACCAAATGGAGCCCCATTTGTTTTAGTTACTAACGATAATAAAAAAGGTTGAATAAGCAAAATCATTTGCTTTCATCTGTTTTCATTTTTAAAATAAATAACCAAAATAAACAAAAATTAAAAATTATTGCGCATGCACAAATGGCCACTGGGGCTATTCAACACATGCACCCTTTTCTGAAAATGGTGTCGATGCTGCCAGTGCCATTTTGGAAAAGCGTGTGCATACACAGAATGGCCCTGGCAGACATTTATGCATGTGGTGTAATTTTCAAATTTTAAAAAAATTAAACATAAATAAATAAATAAATAAATAAATAAATCACTACGGATTCATAAAATGGTGCCGGCCCATTCTGGACATATGTGCCATTTTCCAAAATGGTGCCAGCAGCATCGGTGCCATTTTTGCACTGGCCTCAAGGTGGGGGATCTGATAGTGGAGGAGGTGTCAGCAGTGTCCTTGTCATAGACGGATCATTAACTCCTGTGGACCAATCTTCTGATGCATGTCTGCTGCCGGAGAGGTGTGGGACCAGTTCGGTTGGTCTGCCCCTGGAGACTAAAGGAACTGG
>QEPC01005770.1:2556476-2590189 GCA_003113815.1 Sphenodon punctatus | reverse complement strand
TCGTCGCCCCCCCTGGTCCCCCGTCTTTTGCCCGTTTTGGCCCCCCCCCCCCCCTCAGATTGTAAGCCCTAGGGCAGGGACTATATCTATTTAATTACTTTGTAAAGCACCAGGTACATTGCTGGCACTATATAAATGCTTGCTAATAATAATAATAGTTTAAAGAATGTTTGGGGCAGGGAACTGTCTCTAATGATTGTATGGTGCTAGGTACATAGCTGGTAGTATATAAATAATAATAATAATAATTAATTAATAATAAACTCCTAATGCTTACCTTTGTGTACGGGCCCACCGTAGCCCTACTCGTATTTGAGTTCTGAAGGAACTCAAATATGAAATTGCAAACCTACTATTAGTAATTTGTAACCCATCGCTAAAAAATGCCACTATACCTGAGGAGAGGCTTGGCAAGCTGGGTCTCTTCAGCTTAGAGAAGAGAAGACTGAGAGGGGACGTGATAGAGGTTTATAAAATCTTGAGTGGTGTGGAACGAATAGATAGGGAATGGTTATTTATCCTCTGAAATAGTACTAGAACTAGGGGACACTCCATGAAACTAGCTGCCGGCAGATTTAAAACAAATAAGTACTTTTTCATTCCATGCATAATTAACTTATGGAATTTGTTACCAGAGGACATTGTCAAGGCCAGTAGTATAACAGTTTTAAAAAGGCCTGGATAAGTTCTTGGAGAGTAGGTCCATTAATGACTATTACGGGATGAACTTCTTCGTGTCGGGGGCTGGGAGTGAACAACGGGGAATGGATTGCCCATTGTGACTGTTGGTTCTTCTCCCATGCGATTGAGATTGGCCACTGTCGGAGGATAGGATGCTGGGCTTGATGGACCATTGGTCTAACTCATTATGGTGCTACTTATGTTCTTATGTAGCAATGCAAGCAGAATGCAAGGGAGGTATAGGGTGCACTCAATTTGGGGGTATTAAAAGGTGCAGCGACGTCAGAAAGATTTAAAATAAATACATGTTTGTTGTGGTTAAAGATTTAGTTTCACGGTCAACTATTTATCTAATACTGGTGTAGCCAACAAGCTATAGGGAAGGCAGGGAAGAACACCTGCCCATGTATTAGGTATATCCCGCTAAACCTGGGATCGGGGGGGTGAATGGGTGCTTCCTGAATGGACAAGCAACGCATGCAGTGGCTGCCCGTTGCTCAGGTTCTGCACATGCCAGATATGTGAGTGGAGGCTGTACAGACCCAGCACGGACTCTAGCAGGCTATCATCTTGTTTGTTTTCTCCCAGTGTTGCAGTCTGAATTGGCGTATGTCCTCCAGTGGGCTCTCTCAGATCTACAGGAAAAACTCCTAGTAGTTCAGTTTTGCTTGTAGATCTGTTGAAGAAAGTCTGCTCCCCAAAACGGACCTAGATAAATCAACAAGGGCTGAGCCCTTCCATTGTTTGCAGTCCAGCGCTTTGCTGCGTATGCAGAGGCCTGGGATGGTTGTATAGCAGCTGCAGGATGCTAGAAGGTTCTGAGCCAGCTCCTTTGTGTGCGCGCGCGCACGCACACACCCACACACCAAAAGTCTAGAACTCGCAGCTCCAGGGTGGTGGCTAGCTCCACACTACCACTGCCACACCTTCCCTTCCACCCTTGCCTTCTAGGCTCTTCCGTGCTGACTAGGCCACGTACACCACCCGACCCCCTAGCTAGGGTTACCATATCGCCTTTTAAAAGAGAACACTTATGAAAAAATACATGTTGCAGGGCTGCACTGGAACCAATACAGCCGTGCACCATGTATTTTCCATAAGCATCATCCTTTAAAGGGGAGGTTTGGTAACCCTACCCCAAGCCATCTGATTGGCTTCTTGCCTGGCTGTAAGGCCACCAAGCAGCTCCAGGAAGCTGGCCAGAACAACATCACATTGCTCTTCCTGTTCCTGTCCCAGCCTTGCCCTTGTTCTTATCTCACGTCAGTTCTGCTCTTGACCTCCCAGCCTTATCTATTGTCCAGCTTGTTCACCTGCCTTCAGCCTCCCTCGTTCTCTTCATGCTGCCCAGCCACACCTGGTCCTGTCTTGCTTGGTCCCCAATCCAGACTCCACATCCAGCCTGATGTTCATCCACATCCTGGAGGACCCCACCCTTATGTCAAGCTCCCAGGCTGCACTGGAAGGAGGCAGGGAGTTGTGGGGGTATCAGGGAGTGTGGCACTGGTCTTGACTCCATCTCATCATGTTCCTTCCACTCTCTGTGTGCTTGTACATTCATAAACCCAATGCATGTACCCAGTGTAGGCGCACAATGCGTGTGCATGGTGGGCCTGACGCCCACTAATTGCAGACCATACACACGTTGCGTGTGCATTCACACGTGGCACGTGCACACCCTGTACATGGAAGCCTGCATGCCTTGGATTAGTCCCACAGTTTGGCTTTGCTCTTGTGGTCTTTTTCTAGGACCGAACAGCGGATAAATAGTGAACCCATCATCATTGCATAAAGTGATGGAAATCTGCAGAAAATAGCTTGCACAAACCTATGCAACCCTTCTCTGTACAATATTGGCATTTATTTATGTTCCTATCAATCAATCAGACTGAGAGGTTTGTTTTTTACACCTATTTTTTGTATAAATATGAATTCCATCTAGGTCAAGGTCTTTCAGCTCAGAGTGACCTGCACAGTGGAATGGATTACAGCATTAACCTTTGATTCTTGGCAACTGAAATAGCATTTACGTGTAGCAATCGCTCTACATAGCTGAGCGAGCTAAGGCAGCAAGTGCAAGGAAATTCAGAGGGATGGTTAACCCTGTGCTTAGAGATCTCAGTTGCATTTCAGACAAGTTTCTCTATTTAATATTGTTTTGAGCACTTATGCAAAATTTCTAATGATGGAGTCTCCAAAGAAACCAAGGCGGGCAAGAGCAGCCACCCTCTAGAAGGAGCCACATGGGTATTTACATCCTGCTTTGGTTCTAGGCCTGTTGGCTTTAATGGATGCAATAGTGCTTGGAAGATGCTTTGAGGTACGTCTTGACTTTGGAGCTAGTATCATGTCAGTCTGTAGCATTGTGAGGTTTGTCTTGTATGAATACTAGGAATTGATATATGTCTGTCTGCTGCACAAATGACCATTGTGATGTTATTACAAAGACTGCAAACATAGGACATTGCAAAGCTTCTGGGTGTCCACTCGGATAGAACTGTAGGGCTGAAAAAAGTTCTCAAGAAATCATCTAGCCCATCGCTTTGTGCTGAAGCAAGATGCCTAAACCATCCCTGACAGATTGTTTGTCCATCTCCAGTGATGGGAATTCCGCCACCTTCCTTGGTGACCGGACTCCCCACCATTCCTAACCTTGAACTTAATTTTTCCTTCCTTCAGCTGAAGTCTTTTGCTGCTTTCTCCTACCCTCCGTGGCCAAGATGAACAACTGATACCCTGCCATCTCTATAGTCATCTTAATATTGATTTTAAAAATATCATTGCCAAATAATACCACTGTGATAGGGACGGAGTTGCCATGAGTAAGTAGTGGCAGGATCTTGCCCAAACAGTCACTCTCTTGGGGCAATTTTCAGCTCCCAAGTATTTTATTCTCTCTCTGCAAGTTTACATAGTCCATCTGCATACAGCACTCCAAGCCCAGCAGGCCCCTCCTGGCAAGGTTTACCCTTCCTTTGCCTCCTGGCTGAGTTAAAGCTCTCCACTAGCTCCTGCTTTCTTCACAGCCTTCTAGCACTAAAGCTCAGGCTTTAACCCATGGGCTGGCCTCTGCCATGCAAAAGCCCAGCTGCTTTCCTTCAAGTGCTGTCCCCTATTCTGCGCAGCCTCAGTAGCACTGGCTTGCAGGCTTGTGCTAGTTCTCTTAAAGGGCCAGCCCTCCTCTGAGACTGGAAGATTTTCTTTTCTTTCTCCTGCCTACCTACTTGAAAAATTAGAAATCTGCCCTCTATTCTCTCCAACTATTAAGAGTGCTTAGGTCATTTTTGAAAGCAGGACCTAAACCAGGGATGCACAAACTGTGGTTTGGGAGCCGCAGGGGTGGCTCTTAGTCTGGTCCTGGGCTCCATGCTGTTTTCGCTGCACCCAAGTCTCAGCAGCTGAATCCCAGCTGCTTCTCAGAATCTCAGCTGCCAGGACCGCAGAGCACTGGTTCCACCAGCCAATCATGAAGCAGGAGAGGTTTCTTGTGCATGTTTGTCTCATGGCTCTTGGTCGTATGAAATGACAACATATTTCAGCTCCAAATAAAGTTGTAAATACTATGATGAGCTACAAGAAGAAGAGCGATGAGTTTGATGGACTACAGTGGCGTGAGTATTAAAATTAAAAAATGAGATGCTCTGAATTCAGGTGACGGAGGTAGAGTCTGCCTTTCACAGGTCTATTAGGCAGAAACGTTTATGAAACTTCCCCTTCTGTAGAATTCTGCTTGTGGGTAGCTTGCTAGATGTCCAGGAGTCTTGCCTGAACTTTCTGGGTGTTTTTAAATGAGCAAGGCTTGAGGGGGGAGTGTGTCCGCGGCTGCTGAGTGGCACAGCTACGGAACACCCTTGCATGTGGAGTGAGTGGGAAAGAGATTCTCCCAGGGTGGCCTCCACTCCCACGCAGGCAGCCTCTATGCATCACGAACCAGCCCTGCAAATAACTCATAGGGGTAGCCATTCCCTCTCCCCCCTCCCACCCAACAACACCCCCCACCCCAAGCTCTGCCCAACTGCCTATCATCTGCCATGACACACAGCCATGGAAACCTGAAGCTGCATCAGCCAGTAACTCCTTCCTGCCTATGACTAGAGGAGCCACTGTAGTTGCTGGCAGGCCCAGGCAACAACAGAGGCGCGTGCGGGGGGAGGGGAGTTGGAGGACATGCAGAAAACTTCTGTCCAAGCTACTGTCCATGGCATTGTCCCTTCTCTCGTGCATCGCAAGGGGGGTGGTTGTATTTCGTGCGCGTATCCCCCAAGATCGGGGAGGTGGCCAGCTCTGGATCTGTCTGCTGGCATGGGTGGGTGCTCCGGTTCATACGGGCAGGGAATGCATGGGCGCCTGTCTCCACTCGCTTGGCCAGCACGGTGCACTCCATATTTTTCAGCAGTGGCCCATGAATGGCCAGAAGTAGGTGCATGGCTCGCAGGAGCGCGGATCCCCACGCACCACCTTCAAATTAGCAGTTGGAAGCGTGGTTAATGGGTGGCCGTGCGTGGTACCATCTTGTTTAAAAACACCCTCTGTGTTGGGTGGCTTGTTGAAGGAGCACAGATCTTCCATTGACCTGAGATCCATTAACATGATTTCAAAGCGTCGGATCACTAGCATTTTCCTTTGAGGGGTGTAAACAGACTTTTAAATTCCTCTTTTCTTTTTATCCAATGGAAGCTTCATAATTATATTCATTTTACTCCATAATTGCCACTCTGCCTCAATTGGATTATTTTTTATAATATCGTCTCTTGTCTGTTTGAAACTATTGCCTAAAGGTTCAGTGTAATGGATAGCTTCTATCGCTTTATGTAACTTTCCTTTTATTTATTTATTTTTTAAAAGCAACTTGATTGTTGGTTCTATAAAAAAATCAAACCAACAACCACATCTCTAGCTACTAAGCAAGTGAGTTACAGTCCATAGTGCTTTCTGGGTTTAAAATGCACAAAGAAAAGGCAATCATTCACTTCTGACAGTTGTTCCTCTTCCGCTTGGCATGAAAAACTAATCTCAATTTCTGTGGTGTGGGGGATTGCCTGGTACACTTTGAATTTGCATGCCCACTGCACTTAATGTATTAAATCAACACTGTGTAATGCATGGAAACATCTAGGTTTAGTACACTAGGGTCTGATCTGATGTGCATGTTGAATAATCCTATGGAACTCTAAGGCGACTGCATTAAAAGACACTTACCTTACTCTGATTCAATTGGTATATTTTCCATTTCAGTCCCAGGTAGAAGAATATAAACAGTTGAAGGAAACACTCAACAAAATGCCAAGTTTTAGAAGGCCTGAAAGATTAGAGCAGCCAGGCATTCCACTGGCGACGTTGGCAGCAGCAGCACCTTCTCCGCACAATGACTTACCTGCACATGAGATTAATGTAGCTGATGAGCAGAAGGAGGTAAAAGTCATCAACTGGTTCAGCTATCTTCAGCTGTAGGAAGGAAGACCCTTATTCAGTATAACACTTAAGCGTGTAGTTAGGTGCCTTCGCCTAGATTTAAGCATATTTTTTTTTGGTTGAAACAAATAGTAAATTTATCATCCGTGGTTAATATCCGCCATTTTATCCAGCCATTAACCGCCTATCGTGATGGCTAACTGAAAAACTGAATAACCAGATAATATCGCAATGGTTAAGTGGTTTACTGTACTGCAGTTATCACATTACTGCATATCCAAACATTACCATTACTAGACTGAAACATGGTCCAGAGGGGGGTAAATAATAATAATATAGAGGAAAGGAATTATCAGGAAGTGGCAATATGGTAAATGGAAATGGTTATCAGTAAATGGCGAACAGTGCACTGTGCTGTTTATACAGTAACATGGTAAATAGGTAAAACAATTAACTGCTGAACAACAAGTGGATACCGTTTGGTAACTAGTCCCTGCTGGAGTAGATCGGATACCGTCGATCCAGCTGGCTACTGGATAGAAGTGGATAACCATTTCAACTCTAATTTTGCTGGATTGAGGCCCAAATCTTTAAAGAGAATGGTTGGAATGCACTCTGGCAGCATTATTGACAGGGATAATAATTCTGGCCTCTTTATATTGCATTTTCTAGAATGTATCCATTCAGTTAAGTGTAATAATTGAAGAGAGTTTTTCAGCAGTTACATTAATTTTTCATTTCACGGGCACAATTTTCTCCTGAGTGTAACTGTATCCTCATTTTTATGGATGCAACTATCACTAAAGGTAGCTTCCAACAGTTCTCTGCTACAGATACACAGTTATGTAGTTACTAGTAGGAATTCACATGCAAATGATGTCCTGGATACTTTGCTTGACTTAGCAACCAATAATAACAGGTGTATGTGTGTGTATATGTATAATATATATAATTTTTAAAAGGACACCACAAAAGGTTAAACCTGCATAGCCGTGGCCATGTTTTTCGGTGCATAGTATATAGCCCAATGGATTTCTGAAGTAGTAATACCTTTGAAATAGTTTGGATCTAATACTTACTGTCTCCCAGGTTTCATTAAATGGTGAGAAGCCACAGGGAAGAGAAGAAATTGATGCAGAGGGAAGAGAGATTGGAGCTGAGCCTTTCCATCTGGGCAGAAGAGCAGTTGAAGGTCATCCTCGGAAAGAACTAAATATTCAACAGCAACAGGAAGCAGGAGGAGAAGAGGAGGAGCAGCAGCATATGAACCCAGTTGAAGAGGAGCACAAAAAAGAGCTTGCAGAGGAGGAAATGGAGCAGGCAGGACAACCTGAACACTTAGTTGAAGATCAAGCCCCTGAAGAACATGAGTGGAAAGAGCAGGAGGACAAAGAAGAAGAAACCAACCTTGTGGGAGAGCATGACCAAGAACCGGTAAAGGATTCTCTTTTGTCTTCTCTCGCTAACTTCCTGAGCCAGATGTTTTAGTACAGCATTCCTTTTCCTGCACCCATCAAGCACAAGCACTGCTTTGCAAATGCACTTAATATTATTTGCATCTTTGGCTGAGGGTCAGCAAAGCCTTTAAAGGCAGGGCACTTAAGTATATGTTAAGGGTTTGGCTAAATTATTGTCTATATGTCTTGAGCAACATTAATTGTGCTGGCAGACACCAGCTTATACTAAGGAGAAGCCATGTTGAGTCTTGTCTCCTACTTGATCCCTGTGGTTTGGAAGAGACAGCTATCAAATTGGGCTATTTATTTATTTATTTATTTAATTAATTAATTAGTTAAGTAATTAGTTAATTAGTTAATTAATTAATTAATTAATACCCCGCCCCTCCTGAACACTGTTTGAGGGGCAGGGTTGCGTTCCAACATTTTAAAACTCTCCAACACTATTAAATCTTGACTAATTACTGAGTCTGAAAAAATGCAAGTCAGTTTCCCTCTTAGTTATAACTCCAGAAAACATTATCTTCCATTCAAGTGCTTCCTAATATCTTGACAAAGCATTTTAGTTCTAAGAGGAACATGCCTAGAGGAGCAGAGGATTCGATATACAAGAAGAGCAAGGCATGTTTTTTTGAAGCCTTAAATAGAATCAGTGAGGTCTGGTTCTATATTCTGGGTCAGGTCTCAAGTGGAATAAATTGTCTGCTGGTCTCATCCTAATCCCCTGTAGATATTTATCCATCTAACAAATTCATCATATAACTCACGCTTCATTGGTGGTATTTGTTCAAGAAAAGTGTTGTCCTGGAATAGCAGGGGCATTGCCAGTCCTCTCAAAATGCTTCTATGGATACTAGGGATGTGCGAATGCGGTTCGGAAGTTTGGCATTTGGACCGAACTCGACTAGTTCGGTTGACCGAACCAAACTTGAATTCGACCGAACTATTCGGTCAAATCCGAACCAGTTTGGAAGGCCAAAACCAGCTTAAAACACCGGTTTTGAATGTACGAACTTGGTTCGGAAGTTTGGAATTTGACCAAACTCGACTAGTTCGGTTGACTGAACCGAACTTCCAAACCGAACTCGATTTTTGAACCGAACCGAATTTCCAAACTCCGTTCTGTTCACACATCCCTAATGGATACGGTCTTCTCATAGTTTCAGATTTTCAGAAAAGGGCTTTGTACCTAACATACAACCTGACCTCTTCTGAAAATCTGGTTGCTTTTCACAACTAAGTGAGAAGCTGAGCTCCAATCTGGCCCATATGTGCTGAAATCCGCACCATTTGCATTTATTTTAGGTGACCTCAAAAGTTGTTTGATGCATAGGATGGAAAGCACATGCCAATGGATGAAGTATAGCATGTGTTGTTATATAGTAGCAATAGCCTTGTGATGCTGCTTTGGCCCCTTTGCATGTACATTGATCAGCGACCCACATCCACTGCATTTTCCCCATTAGCGGCAGTGAATACAGGTCCCTGACATTGATCCACTCCTGTTAAGGCTCATTCCAATATTCCCAATCCCCAGGCTAACTCAGACACACAAAAATAGTCTCTCTCCCTTCCCCTGCTCCCCCCACAAAGACATGCAGTCTAAAATATGCAAAGAACCTGGGTTGGCACCTATGTCTATTTTTCCAGGCTACTTATGAAAAATACATGTTGCAGGGCCTGCATTGGTGCCAACGCAGGCCCTGCAACATGTATTTTTCATAAGTAGCCTGAAAAAATATACCCAGGTGGCAACCCTATCACCATGTCATCTGGGATCTCTCCTTGAGAGAAGTATACTGGTTAGTTAAGTGACCCCCAACAGACTTATAACTGCTCAAATTTTAAGCACTTTAATTAAGCACTTTAATTTTAAGTGAAGTGACTTTATAAAAGTGCTCATGTTTTATAATGCACTGTGACAAGACTGCACTGTGACAAGACTTTCTCGGTCCAGTCCCCCTGCTGGATCTTGTTCTTTTATTTAAGCTCCTCAGTTGGGCTAACACAAGAGGAATGCCCTAAGGGTTCTCCCATCAAGTCTCTGTGTTCTTGTGCCTCACGGCTCTCCATGTTTCTCCTCCTTTCAGTCCTTTATCCACTTGTAGCAGCAGGTTTCATTGGCAAAGCCTCCCAGTTCATTCTCCCAAGCCCTCCAGCAGCTCCTCGCAGAGAGCAATCTCCTCCCGGTTCTCCTCTCTAGATTGACGCCTTTATTCATTTCATTTCATTTCTAGGCCACTCCTCTCGCAAAAAGTGACTCAAGACGGCGTACAATATACATAATACAGCAATAAAACCGTATAAAATACATATTAAAACAGTCCTATCCCACGCAGTCTGTCACAGAACATTTACCACCTATCCCACTAACCCCACCACCACCAAACACTTGGCAGAATAACCAGGTCTTACGTTGCTGCCGGAAAGTGAGGAGATCTGGGGTAAGGAAAATCTCCACCAGGAGCGCATTTTACAGTGACGGTGCAGCCACCGAAAACGCCCTCTTGTCCACGCGGACCCGTCGATACCATGGGACCTCCAGAAGGGCACTTCCAGACGATCGTAGGGGCCGCTCAGGAGCCCAGCGAATTAGGCGGTCCCTCAGATAAGTGGAGCCCAGGCCGTGTAAGACTTTAAAGGTCAAAACCAGCACCTTAAATTGGGCCCAGAGGACAATAGGCAGCCAGCGCACCAGTTGCTTGGTGCACCGACTCCAGTGCCTGGAGCACCGGACTAACGTGCTCCCTGCACCCCATCCTAGTTAACGGGCGGGCTGCCGCATTTTGCACCAGCTACAGTCTGTGGACAGTCACCATGGGCAGCCCCGCACAGAGCGCATTACAATAGTCAGAGTGATGAATGCATGGATGATGGTGGCAAGATCAGAACCTGAGATGTATGGACGGAGCAGAATTTTCCGGTTGTACCAGCGTCTTGCAGTTGCCCTTGCGATAGGACATAGCATTGCTTGAAGTCTTTTCTCACCAAGGGAGCCCTGGTAGTCCTAACTCTTGGCTTCCCTGAAGGCCCCTTCCCTAGATGTTTCCTAGCCCTTGATTTTCTTTAGTGCATGTCAGAATCTGTCTCTTACTCCAGGGTTGTGGCATCCAACCAGTTCCTTTACTCTCCCCTGTCAGTCTTATTTGGCTGTACGGTTGTATAGCTTGTCCAGCCAATAAATATCCCTGACGTGACTTTAGTTGCAGCCGCCCCAAGTCAAGCATAAACTCCTTGTTGACCGCTGGGTATGTCCCAACCTGTATTCTGTATTTACAATTTGTTACCATTTCTTTTCACAAATTTAGTTGTATGCAGGATGACAAACTTACACATTATTACATAAATCTATTGCATGTATCTAGAAGTGATTTTAGTGCATCCCTTTCTGGTTTTGCGTAGGCCGTTTTAAAACGAGACACTCCCACACATGGACACCCAGTGTCCGCATGGGGGGAGTGTTTTGTTTAAATGTGGAGGTGCATGGGTGCGTACTCCCACGACCCATGCATCTCCGCCCACCTCCACCCACCCCCCACTCGTGGAGCAATCGATGGAAAGGTGGAATGCGCCGTATGTGGAGGTGGGTGGAGATGGATGTACACCCGTCTGCACCCTCCCTTGTTTCACAACCCCTACAGCAGTGCTCCACCAGCCACACACAGACTGCCCCCCACGATGGTAGTGTGTTTAAAAATGGCCATAGTCTATGGGAAAACCCATCTGTACTAGTCAAAAAAACTATCTAAGAAGGGAGTTGCTGAAGCCTGCATGTTAACTACGTTTCTTTCTCAGGAATCTTCTACAACAAAGACTGTAACGAAAAGGTACAAACTGGCTTATGAAGAACAGCTGGAGCAGCAACGTCTGGCAGTTCAAAGAGCTGAAGAAGCTAATCGGCTAAGAGAGCGTCAGGAAGCTCTGCATCAGCAGCGGCTGCAGGAGCACTTGCAACGGCAGCAACAGCTTCAAGAGAGAGAGCTTGTACTACGGAGACAAGCTGAGCAGGATGAACAGCACTTGAAACACCAGTTAAGGTTAGTTCCTTTTGTATGTTGCCATTGTTTGTTTGTTCGTTTATTCAAATTTATATGTTGCCCTTCCTAACAAGGCAGCTGTGTGTTCTGACCTCTGATTTGCTTGGCTTCCACCATCCCTAAAGGCAGCTGAATGCCCCAGTGCCCCAAGCCAGTGGTGCCCAATTATTTTGGCTCTGACTGCGAGACCCCATTTGAAACAAATATAATCTTGTAATCCCAGAAAACAAAAACGACATGCAAAATGCGTCAAAATACCAATCAAGATACCGTCTCCAGCGCAAGCCCACTTTGAACTTTAGAGAGAGGATGTGGTTGCCATTTTGGTCCCAAACTAATAGATATAGGTCCACTATTAAATGAGGTGCTTGGAAGTGCCTCCGGAGCCCCACCTTCAAGAAGAAAGCCACACGGGCTTTCACGGGTTTACACGCTCCCTGCGCTACCGGAAGTGATGTGCCGCCTACCTTCAGCAGCGGCGGCAGCTGGAGATGCAGGCCTTTGAAGAGGCACGTTCTGAAAGCCTGCGAAGTGAGGCTTTCAGAATGCGCTTCTTCGAAGCTTCGCATCTCCAGCCAACGCCACTGCCGAGAATGGCGGCATGTCACTTCTGGTAGTGCGGGGAGCGTGTAAATACTCCCCGCACGGCTTTCTACTTGAAGACAGGGCTCCAGAGGCACTTCTAAACACCTCATTGAAAAGTGGCCATAGGCAGAGTAGTCCAGAAGATACCTTTTATTGGACCAACTTCTGTTGGTGAGGTTATGCAAACTTTTGTGAGACACAGGACTCTTATCCGGTGATAGGTAAGTCACAACTGAAATTGAGCAGCTGCAAGGCAGGTATATGTATAATCCTCTAGAGTTGAGGACAAGCATCTCCATGACCAAGGAAACTAAGACAAGCACTATCTCTTATACTGTAGTGTTTTTAATGTCCATTCTGAACAGAAGGAACTTCTAGTTTTAAATTTCTCTTGTAAGAGATTGCTAGGACATACCTCACTTTTATTTGTCCCCATTTGGTATCACAACCAGGACCCCAATTCTCCTGTGGATTTTAAAAAAAAATTCTGCTGGAATCTGGGAGGCTTGGAGCCCAGTTCTGTGCCTCACCGTGCCGGGCTCCCCAGCCTCCCAGATGCAGCGCAGGGCTGGCTGCCCCTCTCTCCCCCACTCAGCCCCCCAGGCTGCGTTGGGTGAGGGAGGGGCGCCAGGGCTCACCTCCCCTCCTTTACAGCCTGGTAAATAAAACAGATCTACAGCATCGGCATCAGTTCAATGCGCTCACCATGCGGTTTCTCCCAGGCACTTCCTGGCCCTCCCAGCAGGGCCTCCAAGAGCGATGCGGCCGGATGATGTCCCCTGGCCACGTCGCTCTGGGAGGCCCTGTTGGGAGGGGCTAGGAAGTGGCTAGGAGGAGCTTCATGGGGAACTCACTGAACGGAGCTGCTGCTGCAGGTCTGTGTTATTTACCAGGCTGTGGGGGGGGGCGGGGAGTGAGCCCTGGCAGCCCCTCCCACCCGACGCAACCTGGGGGAGTGGAAGCGAAGCCCTGCGGCTTTCTTCATCCTCAGCCCCCCGTGGAATCTCCTGCCCCACCTCTCCCCAGTGCAGGCTGGAAATTCAGCGCTGGGAGAAGTGGGGCAGGAGATTCCACGGGGGGGTGGGGTGGGGTATTCTGTGGGAAATCTGTGAATTGCGAACCCGCGTTTGTCTTGGAATCCTGATCACCAGCCATAATTTGGAAACCTCTGCCCTAACCTTCAGACTGGAAAGCCCTAGACTTCCTAGTGCCTTAGGTTCAGATTCCAAGAGGTTCACTTCAGTCCATTTTCTTTGAGTGAGAGAGAAGGAAATAGGATTTCTATGTAAACCAGGGGTGGGGATTCTTTTCCCTCCCAGGAGCCACTTCAAGTTCAAGTTATTTATTAGGTGTGGCCATAGGCCATTGCAAACGATTTGATATAACAAATATCACAGCAGAATACAACACCACAGTGCATCGTAATAGATAATTGAGTTTATGCTAAAATTAAAAAACAAGGAAAAATAGTAGTTTCCTTAAATTTAAAATTCTAGAAAGTTCAAATACAACCTCAGTATCCTATATATATAAAACTTCCTGGGTGGAGCATCCCTCATGGGGCAAAACCAAGATAATACAGAAGAGTGCCCACCCCAAGTGCACTCCCCCAGCCTGGACATATTTAACGGCTTAAGAATGAGCTCCAATCATAGATGAAAAACACACACACACCCCTAAATAATTCAAATGCCCGGCCCCCGCAAGAACTGGGAAGGCGAACAATCTGGTAATTAAAGCTTGGAAACGAGCTTTAACGTAAAGGACTCAAACTCCAGGCCAAGGTCTCATAATTTATTCAAAGGCCAAGGGGCCACCCAGGTCCAAGAACTACACCCCAAAGGTTCATTCCTGAGCTGGGGATGTAGACTCCAAGGAGTTATTGGCAGTTCGACGAGAGGACCCTACATTTAATCTAATATAATATAATATAATATAATATAATATAGGCACCAGTGTTAGGAGTTCAACAAATTGTCCCTGAGTCAGTTGAAGTGTTCCCAATGGCCCTATATGTAATAAATTTATGGCGACAAAGGACCAATTGAGACAAAAAAACAGGCCATGGCTTTAATAATCCCAGAGTCGGAGCTGTTCAATAGAAAGAACAGTAATACTTCCTCAGGTCTCCCTGGATGATTGACCAATATGGGGAGGAGGAGCTTCTTTCTTAATTCATCATATAGATGGCAATGTAATATCATGTGGCCTGGGGTTTCGACTGACAGATTATCGAAGGGGCATAGTCTTTCTAGGTAGGGGATCCCCAGAATCCTGCCCTCCAGAACTCCACTTTGAAAATTGGTATGAGCTCCGAGGGCCTCATAGAAGTTGAGGACAGGGATGCTTAAAGGGTGCTCTCAAGAGGAGGATGGTCCAGATCATGGATTTCTGCCTTCGATCCATTCCCCATCCTTGAGTGCATGCCCTCATCTCTGCTCCCTTCCCCTGGGCTCAGTTTTTCAGTGCTTGGGGTAGGAACTAGGTCCCTGGGCCAGGTCTAGGAACTGGCATTTTTCCTAGTTCCTGCCTCCAAGCACTGAAAGACTTGAGCTGCAGGGTGCATTTCGACCCCATGCCTGAGGTTTCCCAACCCTGATGTAAATTAATCTGCCCTGGCTATCTCTTACAAGAAAGTTTCAAACTAGAAGCTCCATCTGCTCAGAGTGGGCATTAAAGATCCCAAGTTGTTTTCAGAAGAGATGGTGCTTGTCCTGGTTTCCTTATCCAAAGGTTTCCCCTGCTGTATCCTTAGCGCCGTTGTATAGGTTGGTTTGGCATTACAGAAGGGTGTTGTCAGCCTGAGATGATTGTGTTTCAGTGGTGCTGCAGGTACACAGTCTTTCAGCCTTGCAAGGTGACTTGGGATCTGTTAGGATTTAAAATCCCCAGATAAAAAAATTGAATATATTGTTTTGAAATTTCATGAGAAGTTGGTCCTCATGGAAACAAGAAGCTGGTAATCCTTTGCACTGTGGAATGTACAAGCACGATTTAAGAATGAACTGTTTACATAAAGCTCTTTGCACTTCCTGGAAAAAAAAAAGGAATATCTTTATGTTCCTAATGTGAGTCAGACATATATTTGCAACTCATTAAATACAAAATACAAAAACGCATTAAATACAAAATCATACCGAGACCTCTTGTGTGGAGTCCCGCAGGGTTCGGTTTTGTCCCCTCTCCTGTTCAACGTATACATGCAGCTACTTGGTGATGTGATCAGGAGGTTCGGCGTGCGGTGTCATCAATATGCTGATGACACCCAGCTGTATCTCTCTTTTTCAACAGACCCAGGCCCTGCAGTCTCGGTGCTTACTCGGCTTTTTGACGGCTGTGGGGGACTGGATGAGGACTAAACGACTGAGGCTGAATCCTGACAAGATGGAGGTGATGTTGGTGGGTAAGGCAATGGAGATGGTGACCCCCATTATTGACGGGGTCTGCCCTCCATTGGTACCCCAGGTACGGAGTCTGGGGGTGCTCCTCGACGCGCAGCTCCACCTGGATGTCCAGGTGGAGGCTGTGGCGAGGAGTACCTTTCGCCAATTACATCTGGTGTGACGACTTTGACCGTTTGTCTCAGGCTCTGACCTGGCCACCCGTCATCCATTCTTTCAGCACCTCCAGATTGGACTATTATAACGTGCTCTACATGGGGCTACCCATCGCGACAGCTCGGAAACTGCAGCTGATGCAGAATGCGGCGGCCCGTCTTCTGGTAGCACTGGGCTGCTGGGAGCATATTACACCAGTGCTCCGCTCTTTGCACTAGCTGGTGGTGGTTTTCCAGGCCCGATTCAAGGTGTTGGTTTTGGCCTATAAAGCCTTAAACGGCCTAGGCCCTACCTATCTGTGTGACCGCCTCACTCCCTGGGTGCTGGACCGATGCCTGCGGTCATCTGGGGGTGCCCTGCTCGAGGTCCCCCGAGTCTTCTGGGGGGCCACGCAGGGGAGGGGCGTTTTCGGTGGCCGCACCACGGCTGTAGAACTCTCTTCCGGTGGAGGCCAGGTTGGCCCCAGATCTCCCCTCTTTTCGGAGAAATTGTAAGACCTGGCTGTTCTGCCAGGCATTTGGCGGGGGAGATGGGGTAGGGATGGGTGAACAGATCGCCGTTTGGTTCGGCCGTTCGGTTCGGCTGTGTTTGGTTCGTCCGTTTGGTTCGGCAGTTCGGTTAGTTCGCCGGGTTCGGCTGTTCGGTTAGGGTTGGGCCATTCGGGAAATGTTATGGGTGTTTTTTTGTTTTTTATATGGTTTTTTGGTTTTTTATTGGGTTTTATATGATTTTCTTTTGTTTTTTATTTGGTTCTTTTTGGTTTTATATGGGTTTTTTAATTTATTTTTTTATCTAATATTATTTATATCTATCTACACTAAATCTAACTACTATTAACTATTCTAAATGCTATGAACTAAATGGATTATCTAATAAGTACACAGGCCTACTCCTACAAACACTAAAACTAAATCACTAACGCTATCTCTATCACTAAGCTAACTCCTACAACTCTCTACATCTGTCTATCTGTCTATCCCCTCCATCCTATATCTATATCTATATCCATATATATATCCAGTACAAAACTGAAATGAAACTTAAAGCAATCTAAAAATCCCACTCAACGCCTGCTGTTCAGGAACAGTGACTAGCTCAGAAGGTGTTGGGAAGGGGGGGGCAGATAATTACTTTCGTTTCTTGCAAGCCTCTCCATCTCTGGTGCCTGGAAGTCTGCTCCTCAGTGACTGACACCTCCCTATCATGTTTGACCTTCCAGTGAACCTTTTTTTGCCACCCGAACGCGATCCGAACTGACCGAACAGTTCGGCCATTTCGCTGTTCGGTTTGTTCGGGTTCGGTTGGCCGAACAGGCCGAGTTCGGGCCAAACTCCGAACTTCCGAACCGCGTTCTCCCTTCCCTAGTGACGGGGTGGGTTGTTGGGTAGGAATTTTGCTTTTGATCCTCCTTTTAGTTGTTTTTGAATTGTTGTTTTAATTTTTTGCAAATTGTAAGCTGCCCTGAGCTGCCTGTGGCAGGGGGAACAGGGTAGCAAAATTCTAAGAATAAAATAAATAAATAAATAAATAAATAAAATAAAACAACCTATTAATGTGCATCAAGTTGCTATTCTTCTACTGTAGACTCTGCAGTTGATGCGATTTGTTTCCTTTTTTTAAAAAAAAGGCTTCAAAGTAATTACATTATTTAAAGTTATTTTTATTTAATTATCTATTCCCTATTACTGAGCAAAGGAAAAAAATATCAGTGAAGTATTACCTCGAGCGCTATTTTTTTTAAAATTGTGCTGTGAAGATTTTTTTAATATATATCTATATAAATTACAGTCCAACTTTCTGATACTACAAGGAGTTTCATGCAGGTGAATCTTTTGTAGGATGAAAGCCTAAATTTCTTTACATTTGCAGGTAGGTACATGTCCTATTTTGGGGTTATAATTGCAACCCTTTATTTTTTAAAAAAAATTCATAACTTTGTACCTTTTTTATTTCAATAATTGGCACTTTGTTTTCAAAGGACTGTACAAATATTAACTAATGCTCTTTCCAGCACCCCTAGGAGAAGGCAGGTAGCATGCTGATTTCTGTAGTTAGAGAAACGGAGATGGAGGAGTCATCTGAATTATCTTGCTCCCATTATACACATGTCTTTTAAGGTATGCTAATGGAAAAGATGATTAAAAAGAAAGTAATCCTACACACACAGGGTGAAAGCAGACATGCACCTAACTTTGCTTTAACATCACTTTAATATTTCTTATTCATGTTCCAGGGTTGTATTGACTTCCTGAGTAGCCCTGAAACATGCATAAGAAAGGTTAGTGGCGTTAAAGTGCGTTTGTTTTCACTGATCTATTACACAATCTGAATTGCATATGTGCGCAATCTTTCTAGCCAGCAAGCTCATTATGACAACCTGGACCATGATGTTGTACAAGGAGAAGAGGACCAAGGTGCCCAGGAGGAGGAAGGAGGTGAGCGACTATTTTTCCCCTCCAAACGGTCTTGAATGCAAAATAGTTGTATCCGTGCTTCTGACTTGAAACGAATGATTATAGACTTTGGGGCTGATCTCAAGTCCCGTGCAACGCACTTGTGGCACACGCAATATGCACTTACGTTACGTGTATGCACAAGACTCACACGCAGCCCCACTGTGGGGACTGTGGTGCATGTGTAAACAACGAGCATGCGTGTCTGCACAAGCCTGTGTGAGGTTTGGGATTGGCCCCTTAAAGTGTAATAAAAAACTACAGCTGTCTTATTTAATTTATTTATTTATATGTAAACTTATATGCCGCCCCGTCGTGCCTCAGGCACCTCGGGGCGGCTAACAACATTTTAAAAACATATTAAAATATAATGAACACAACCTAAAACAACCCAATTGAGGGATTAAACATGAGTATTGCTGCACAGGAAATATACACTGCTACTTAGAAGATCTGGATTATGTTCTCATTTCTATGACAGAGAAATGCCTCTAGCCACTGGTGGATCACGAGCTAGTCTCCAGTAGACCATGGTGTGGGGAGGGGGACCAACCCCTTGGAGATTTCCTCCGGGGAGGAGAGCAGGACTGGCACCCCAATGAGTATCTTTGGAGAGGAGCAAGGCTAGGGCCCCTCCAGTGCAGCAGGGAAAGCGCTCTCTGAGGGGAGTGCTTCTCTCCACTCCTGAAACCAGTTGCTGAGTTGCCCTAGAAATGGGAGCCAGAGGAGAGGTTCAGGCCTGAAGCACCAGTGCCAGTGGGAGGGCCATGGTAGATCACCTGAGGCTGACCCCTGAATCAAGCAGATTGTGTGCACCATAAATCTGGCCACGACGGTAAGGTCTTTGAGAGCAGAGTACATATACGCTATCCATAGAGCTTAACCGGAGGGAATCCCGTTCTTGACGGGGCCATTTTGGCATCACTATAATACAAAACAAAAATAATAAATAATAATAATAATTAATAATGAATTAATAATGATATAGGATGTAAGGTTTATATTCTAAATATGATTTGCCTGCATATAGTATATGTTGTATATGTCTTAGAATAGCTTTCATTTTCTTTAAATTATATGCTTTTAATGGCCACTGGAATATCTTGTGTAACTCAAAGGATTCGTGAATTCCCTCATCCTACAACTGGGTGTTGGTGTTACTTCTTGGCTAGAGAAATGGAGTTCAGTTTCACATTGATCTAAAGGTGCGGGAGGAAAGTGATTGATTATTTATTTTTTGGTAAGGGTATGAAAGAGGCAACCATCATGAGGACGAAGCTGAAGATACAGAAGATCAAAATAATGCAAATGAAGAACAAGAACTGGACCGTCAAACAGAGGACCAGCATGGTGGTGAACCAGTAAGTACCGTAGGCTCAGATGAAGTAACACAAAACTGACTGAAGCTAAAATCTTGTGATTCCAGTTATATAACCCAATGATTCTGACTGCCTGATGAGGATTCCATAAATAAAGTTGCTAGACCAAAATCTTATAAACGGTTTAAAGTGTGTTGCGTAACACACTTGCCCTGTCAACTTTCTGCTGAGATCTGAAGCCCAGACTCTCTCTCTAAAAAAAGAAAGAAAAAGGCAATGGATTCTCCCATTTCATCACTATTTCCCCCCACTCAGGGTAATTTATTACACCTTGGCAATAGGGTGATCACCTCTCATGGTTTGATCCTGAAACTCCCATAGGCCAAAATGGGAGTCACAAGGTCAAACCACAAGAATTGGCAACAGACTGGAACGATTATAAACCAGGGTTGTAGTGAGAATAGGTGCTGCTGCAACAGGGCCCACAAGCTTGGGGGCCGTGTGTCCCACTCCAGCTGCTGTCCCCTTCCTCGTTCTCCCCCCCGCCCCTTGACTGAGCAGGGCCTATATGAATGGGAGGTGGGGCATGCTGGGATCATGTTAAGACTGGCAGGTGGCAGTCTGCAGGAGCCCTGAAGAAGTGGATGACCGGCCCTCCCCCACTGCCTCATGGCTTCCCAGTCTCCCTCCTCTCCTGCCCCTTCTACCTCTGCTCCCCCCGTTCTCGCTGTGCCCTGAGGACATTCTGTCTTCTGCCCCAGGGTCTATTCCAGCCTAGCTACACCCTCGTTGAAAACAACACATTAGGCATCGCACCAAGCCTGCCCCTTGGGGCCCACTGCTCACCTGGAGGTACAGCTGCCACGTAGCTCTCCTTCTTCAACAGGTGCCTGCCTGAACCGCGCCCCCTTCCTCCTGCCAGCTGACAATTAGGGCCCTCATCTCTGCAGCCCCAGCAAGAAACCAGGCACTTAGGCTAGGGATTTCTAACCCTCTCCTTGCCGGTATCTACCGTGGCAGCCCCTCACCCGTGTCTCTTGTTTTTCTGCAAATTGCAGGAAATGGTTTCCAGGGCCTGCACTCAAATGGTTGTAGGCATTTTGTCTTTCAACACATTGGAGGTCCATGCTTTTGGGATGAGGATTTTGTTCTGTTGGGGTTTCGAACTGGGAAGACTGATGCAAAAGCAGTATAGTCTTGCTGTTGACCTCCACAGAAACCGGATTTAGCCCCTACGGGAACATTTTGATTGTCCGTCAGTTGTAGCGTATGGGAGACCCGCTTTCCGGGCTCGGATAAGAGTAGAGCAATGAAAATAGATGCATTTCTACTTGCATCCTGCATTGTACCTTTGTGTGATTCTGGGTCATGTAGTATATTTTTAATGAGTCTCTTTATTCAGAAGACTAGATTGTGTGGCAGATTTTAAAGGAACACTTTGGATGCAGCCACATGAGCAGGGTCGGGCCCAATCCCCACCTGCCTCATGGTGGACATTTGCAGCCGCCACACTTTGGGCCGGCGGTCGCATGAGCAGTCCCACTTTGGGCAGCCTTGCTATGACTTGCATCTCTGGCCTTTTTCCTAGGACGTAGGGCATAGCCATGTTGTTGCTCAAAGTGGGGTGAACATCTGGTGACCGACGGCCACACGAGCCACTACATTGTGTGGTAACGTTGCCCAAAGTGGGGTAATGTCTCATGTGGCTACACCCTTTGTCCTCACCCATGAAAGCCAATGGGAGCTTTGTCATTGACTTTAATGGTGGAGGATTGTATCCTGAAACTAAAGTTACATGTAGTGCTTCTATAGGTGCTGTTCTTAAATCCACCACTAGATTATAAAATGAATAAACATAAAGGGAAATGCCATATTCAGCAAGGCAAAGGGCTGTGGAGTATGGGACAATTTCTTGCCAAGGTAACGGATATAGATGTGGCTCAGGCAAGAGCATGAATGGCATTATGGGGTCTTGTGAGTTTCCCAGAGTCAGACCTAGTCTGTGTTCAGCACGTGTGTATTCCTCCATTATTGCCTTGACAGACCAGTATTTTATCATACATTATCATTTATTTACCATCATCACTTCAAGGCTGGATTACTGCAACGCGCTCTGCATGAGGCTGCCCGAGAAGCTGGTCTGGAGGCTGCAGCTGGTGCAGAATGCCGCAGCGCGTCTCCTTAAGGGGGCGGGTCGCAGGGAGCACATGACACCAGTGCTCCGGGCTCTGCACTGGCTGCCTATAAAGCACCGGGCCAGGTTCAAGGTGCTGGTTCTAACCTTTAAAACCCTTCACAGCCTGGGCCCTGCTTACCTGTGGGACCGCCTCACTCCCCATGTGCCTGTGCAACCCTTGAGATTGTCCATGGGAGCCTTTTTCGGAGGTTCCCCGGGCGAGGCGGGTGGCCACCGATGTTAGATCTTTTTCGGTGGCTGCCCCTGTGCTGTGGAATTCGCTCCCGGAGGAGGCTCGGTTGGCTCCCACTCTCCTGATATTTAGGCGTTTATGTAAGACCTGGCTGTTCCGCCAGGCCTTTGGCGAGGGGTTGGGGGAGGGGGGCTCTTTCCCTGCATTTTGTAAATTTGTAACTGTTTTAAATTGTGTTATTGTTTTATTGTTTATACTGTTGTTTGCTGCCCCGGGCTGCCCTGTGGGCAGGAGGGACGGGATACATTTTAAAAATATAAATAAGAATAAAAACTAAAAACCACAGAAGCCTTCACCATCCGTGTGAATTGAATTGACTGCCCCTGTCTACTTCCTTATAGGCCAGGGGTGGGGGGCCACTTTGAAAATTAGCTCTGAGGACTGTATGCAAGTAAGGGATGCGGGTGTTTAAGGAGTGTGCTCAGGAAGAGGGAGGGTCCAGATCATGGTAGGAAGGTGGCGCAACCATCATGAGGTTGTACATGCCTTCATCTCTGAACTCTGATCTCAGTAGAAACTAGATCCAGGGGCCAGGGCCAGGAAATAGAGAGGGGATGTCGAATTAAAAACTAGCCATGGGCTGCATTTGCCCCATGGACCTAAGGTTCCCCACCCCTGTAGTAGACAGAGGCCATCAACTCATTTCTAGTGACAAATGTCCGCATCACAGCCATATCCATGATGAACGTGAGGTACATAAGACATCTGAGCATATAGAAATTTCCACTGCTATGGTCAGTCCTGTGGTTAAATATACAACTTGAATTTCCAGCTGCTAAATGCATAGTCTTTTCCATAAACCACTAAGACCTGAACTCTGGTTCAAGTCCCAGGGTGGCACTTACTAGTAGAATTGAAGCCAAATGCAGTTTTATATTGAGACTTGCGTACTTTCTTTGTCAAAAAATAAATACAGAAGGCAGCTGTAGAAGATTTAAACCCAGCTGATGATCCTAACAATCAAGGAGAGGATGAGTTTGAGGAAGCTGAACAAGAGAGAGAAGAGAATTTGCCTGATGAGAATGAGCAACATAAACAAAATGACCAGAAACAGAGGAATCCTGAGATGGAGGAACATTTAGTTGTGAGTAGAAAAATGAAGTGTCTGTTAAGTGTGTTCAGGCACATACATGTGTCATAGAATTATTTATGTAGCACCAGCTATGTGTAGGGTGGCCAGATATGCAAATTTTAGAGGACACGCATGAAAAATACAGGTTGCAGGGCTTCATTGTGGCCAATGAAGCCCTGGTGCTGAACGATTATAAGGCGGCACAGGTCCCTGCCTCAAGGGGCTTACAGGCTAGAATGGACAAGGGGGTTATAAAGGGAAGAGGCATATAGGGAGAGACAAGGGGGTTGCAGCCACATGAGCCGGGAGGTCCCAATCCCCATGCAGCCTTGTGACTGTGGGCCCAGCGTGGGGAGCTGGGCAGATAACTTTTCCCTTCCCCCCGGTAGGGCAGCCAGCTGTGTGAGCTGCTGTTTGATACCCTGTTACGGTCAGGGTGGGCTAATGGCCCTGCCTTGCCTCCCTCTCCCGGCCCGACCAAAATCTCGCCTCCCAGCTTTGACGTGGCGGTGTGCGATGGACAACAGCACCAACTGGGGGTGGGAATATCAGATGGCCGCCGGGCACATGATGCACTGCATTACATGGGCCAGCTGCCCATAGTAGGTTAAGGCTACCCAAGGCGTGGTAGCTTGCCCAGGGCATCTCATACAGCTGCACCCAGGGATACATTCACAAGGGTGATTTTTAAACGAGCACCGTGGGAGGGGAGGGGAGGGCTTGTGGTTGGTGTATGTGGGGCACCCACGCATGGAAAGGGCTTCACACGGGAGGCTCCCGGCATGGCTGTCCCGTCCACAGAGGCAGCCACCCTGACCTGCATGGGGCACTCCAGATTTTTCGGGAGTGCTCCGTGCGTGGCCGGTGTGTGGGTCACGGGAGCACGTCTGATCAGGCACCAACTTCAAGCAAGCGGTTGGATGCGTGGACAGCGAGGGGCCGTGCATGGATGCGTCTCATTTTAAAAACACCCAAAGTTGAGAAGTTGCAGGCACACATGTTTGGCTTAGATACATGGGAGGAGGGGATCCTGAGGAGATACGGTCATACACTGATTTACTGTGCCAGGTACATTACCGGCGCTATATAAATAATAACAAATAGTAATCTATGTGGGGTGACGGGAAAGCCTGACAGAAAAGTAGGTTTTTAGGAGGAATTTGAATAGTCACTTCGAGTTGGCTGTTCTAAAGATTTTATTTCTTTTCATTATTTATACCCTGCCTCTCCTGCCTAAGCAGCTCGAGGCGGCTTACAAAAGTTAAAACATTAAAAAATATACATAAAATACACACAAAAGGGCGGAACAGCCAGGTCTTGCGCCGTCATCGAAATGAGGCGAGATGTTTGAATGAGTGTGGTCGACACTTAGGCAAAGTTATTACCCTTCAGGCGTGTTAAACAATATAAAAGTCAGCTCAAAACAGTGTAAGTGGAATGTGAGCTGTAGTTACGATTCAGCCGATGGCCCCTTAATTCAAAATCCTAAAGAAAACCGAAGTGGAATTCCAAAGATTTCCACAGTCATGAGGAGTAACCTGCACAAAGATTGTTCTGTCCTACTGCTAACTCCGATATCCTGCCACAGTTTGGAACCTCTCTTAACCATCACTTAACTCAGGAAACATTCAGCAACATCCAGGGAACCTTTGCGGTGCTCATTCCTGAGCTCTGGAATGTTCTTTCTCTGCTTTAAGGGAAGATCTTGATACAGCATTACCTAGGTCTGCATGGTAGTATCAGGCATGCAAAATATGATCATGCAGATAAAATGACGGAGCTGTTTCTGTTGAGATATTGCCTTGATCTCAAACTATGCATTTTCTCTTTGGTGGACTTGGTGCACACTCTTTGATTTTTTCATCCACTGTTTGCATAGCAGGCTATGCATGGTATAAATCCTCCACAGCTGAGCTCACCAAGCCAATGACCTCTTTGCTCCAATCCCTCCTAGAGGCCCACTTCTTCCATATTATGCTCCCAGTCAGGGACTCCTATAACAGCATAGTTCTATCCCCTGGGTATGCTACCTACTGTATCTCTTTAGTTTAACTGCAGGCTCCTACAGACTGGGACTCTTACTGCATCGAGCACAATATTGCTTTTTAAATATGAACAGCATTGTGCAAGGATTTCCTTTTATCACCTCCTTGACTTCACTAAATGTGACGTAGTCTTTCAAAGTGTGAAGCCACACAAGACGCTAACCTGATTTGGGCAGCGTTACCCGATGTCGAGCAGCCTCACCCTGCGATTCAGTGCATTGTATGGCCGGTGACTGTCGGATGTCCACCTCCAGCCGCGTCCACCGGGGAAAGCCAGAGATGCAGCATTTAGCAGCATTGCTCAAAGTGGGTAATGCTGCCTGGATCGGGTTAACGGGCTGCCTTTCGTGTGGCCGGTCCCCATGCTGGTCCCTCGACCTCGGCACCCTTGAGCGGCGGGTGTGTTCACCATTTAATATTTTTAGTAATTTGTTATTTATTAGAATGTTATTATTTTGTTGTGAGCCGCCCCGAACTGCCAGAGGCAGGAGTGGGCGGGATAGAAATTAAAGTATAAATAAATACATTCCTTTGTGGCCACATCACAGCTGGGGGCGGGAGAGTGGGCAGGGCAGGGTGGGGTGGGGCTGGATTCCTGTGTGAGTGGCTAGCTCCTCAACCCATCCCCAAGCCTGGCGGGACTTCTTGACACCAGCCCACCCGCCATGGGGACGAGGAGGCAGATCATCTCGCCCGTGCAACGTGTAGCAGCTGCAGTTGCCCACATCGGGCCGGGCAGGGGATCAGGCCAGTCCTGTCTCATGTGGCTGCACCCTAAGACTGTTACTTATGAGCTAAAGTTTTACTGCGTGCCATTATTTTCACACACAAGCTTTAGTAGTAAGATTTTAGCAGCAATGCAAGCAACTCTGTCATTTTGGCTTGGCTAAAATTGGCAACTCCGGGCAGTAGAAGTAAACTTCCCCTTTGGTTTTCTGCAGATGGCAGGAAATCCCGATCAACAAGAAGATAATGTGGATGAGCAGTATCAGGAAGAGGGAGAAGAGGAGGTAAGAAGAGGAGGACATGGTTTGGTGGAAGCCAAGGACCATAACAGATGGAGGTTTACTTTAATGAACTTTAGAAAGCCTTATATGAGACTCGTAGGTGACTTATTAGGTGATCACGAATACCCAACACATTGTTTTTTATACAACCTGCGGATGTGTGGGTATTGGCGCTCTCACACTTTTTGGCTGACCCTGCATGGCGCACTTTGGCTTTTTTGCCAGTGCTCCGTGAGTGGTCAGTAGTGGGTCACGTGCTGCATGGGTCACGGGAGCACCCACCCCACCTTTGCACACGGTTCGGGTGGGTGGTTGATGGGTGGACCATGGGTGGTTGCATCTCGTTTAAAAACGGCCAAAGAGAGGGGGCGCTTTTCTCCCTGCATTGTGTCATCTGACTTATAAGACATGGCAAAATGCTACTACCTTTCAACCATATTTCCTTTCAGTAGTTGTACCAATATAATACCTTTCATTAATTTCCAACATAATTTAGCATTAAGTATGCAGCATCTGAGACATTTGAGCCAGTCACAGCCTAGAAAAAACACACTTCAGGGCATCCAAGAGTTAATGAAATCATGCTCAGTATTTGTCTCTGATTTCATTGTTTTTTCCATGTAATTTGCTTCCTTGACCATTTATTGAGGCCCTTTAACTTGGGCTGATGCTCACACCTTGTATTGATAGTGTTTTTAAAGCCCTTGTGTAGGTGCAAATGAACAGCAAAGAAGCTGTCAGTACACTACTTCTCAACAGAAATAAATAATGCTTCAATAGTCCATTATATAAACAATTTACTATCGATTAATGGCAATGTTCACATTCATAATTAATGCATGGACATTTCTCCATAAGTAATGATAAAGCTCCTCATTATAATACGAGCTACTGACATTAGAGAACAATAATATCCTTAGCCTTGCTATATGAATAGCCTCCTCCAAAGTTGGCAGAGAGTGATTTGGAAGAGAATGTTATGCTTTATCCTCTGGCTAGAAAGCCACTATTAATTAAGAAAAAAAGAAAAAACAATAAATGCATATATGTAAGGTACTGTTTATTTAAGATATGTGTTTTGAATAAATGTGTTTGCCATTGTAATTTTCAGACTTCAGTATAAGAAGTGACTGTGTAATGTAATAGGGATAAAGGAATTGTGGAATACCCCTGAAGAAGCCGTGTATGAGGTGAAATGTTGGGCTTTTGAAGCATTGATGGGCTATTCCTGTTATCCCACCTGTATGACTAATTAAAATATCCGGGTTTTTGAATTATCGTTGGATTGTATCTGCTATCCTGTTTAAATGATTTATCATTACTTACGGAGAAATTATGAATGTGAACCTTGCCATTCATTGATAGTAAATTGTTTATATAATGGACTATTGAAGCATTATTTATTTCTGTGGCGTTTCGCTTGATTTTGCTTCTGTATACCCCCCTTTGTTGTTGTAGGACACTACTTCTCAACAGAGGGGAAACAGTTTTATATTCTTTCTCTTACTGAGTTGCATGCTAATTCCAACAACCAAACTCGGGTGTTTAATGTAAGGAGTGTGCTTAAATACCTTGTTGAATTTTGAAAGTACAGTGCTCCAGATATTTTAGTCAAGCACTGCTTTCAAAATGAACTGAAATTACCCTCTTTGTGTATTAAAAATAATCCATGCTAGATGTTCTTGAATTTTGGTCTCGGATACTAATTTAGATGTGAGGCCAACTATGTAACTCCAACCTAAATATTGGAGTATTGCAGTGTTTTGTTTTTTGCCTCTGTTCTAAGGTTAAACAAGTTTCCACGTCTACATTCTTTGTACCCCAATGATGCATTTTTTATGACCCAAGTTGCTCACACCCCCGGCATTTACACAGTGTGCACTTAGTGTGTACTGAGCATGTGTAATGCACACACCATGCATATGTTGTACATGTGTGGTGTGTGCGCGCGCACACACACCCCCTTTGGATTGGAGGCCTTTAGCTGTACAGTACAGTTTGTAGTTGACAGAGCTATGTCTTTGTGTGCCTTACAGGTCCAGGAAGATCTTACTGAAGAGAAAAAGAGGGAACTAGAACACAATGCTGAAGAGCCATATGGTGAAAATGATGAAAATGTAGGCATTTTGTAAACCAAATTCCCAAACCTGCCATTTTAGGACGAATTGGCAGGATGTTGGGCTGTACAGAGAGGCTGTGGTTCACTTTCTGTCATAAATTATTATTATTATTTATTGTTGTTGTTAGACAAGGGATAAATAACATTCAAGAGGATGCGAAGTCCCAGGTGCACATGCTTGGCTTGGTTGCAGTTAGGCAGGAGTCTGTGGGGAGGGCAGACAGTAAATAATTAAAGAAAAGTTCTAACAGGTGTCAGGAAAGGTGGCGAGGAAGAGGTGGGTTTTGAGGAGGGATTTGAAGGTGCGGAGGGAGGGGGCAAGGTGGATGTGGGCAGGGGGGCAGTTCCAGGCATGAGGGGCAGCAAGGGAGAAGGGACGATGGTGGTTAGGGGAGACGAGGGAGAGTGAGGGAGGGGGCAGAGGAGGAGCAGAGGGTGCGCGCAGGAGTGTGTAAGGAGACCAGGGCTGAGAGGTAAGGGGCAGCCAGGGTGTGAAGGGATTTGTAAGTGAACACCAGAAGTTTAAGGATGCATTCAGGAAGGGGGAGCCAGTGAAGAGAGGAGAGGAGAGGCTGCATGTGGTCGAAGCGATGGGCTGAGTGGATGACCCTAACAGCGGAGTTTTGGATGGAGATAAGGGGGGGACAGATGAGAGCGGAGGAGGCCAGTAAGGAGGAGGTTGCAGTAGTCAATGCGCGAGATGACCATGGCGTGAACAAGCGTTTTGGCTGAGGCGACAGAGAGAAAGTGGCGAATCCGAGCAATGTTGTGGAGGGCGAAGCGACAGGACTTGGCAACAGAGTCAATGTAGGGTTTAAAGGAAAGGTGAGTGTTGAAGACAAAGCCCAAGCTACAGGCTTGGGGAACGGGGCAGATGGTGACCCCATCGATAAGGATGGACAGGGAAGAGGAGATGAAGGGTAGGGAGGAAAGATAAGAAGTTAGTCTTAGCCATGTTGCGCTTGAGCTGACGTTGGGACATCCAGGCGGAGATATCAGAGAGACAGTTGATGTGGCGAGCTTGGACAGAAGGTGAGAGAGAGGGGGTGGAGAGATAGAGATGAGTGTCATCAGCATAGAGGTGATATTGGAAGCTGTAGGAGGCAATGAGTTTGCCAAGGCACAGTGTGTAGATAGAGATGAGAAGAGGGCCCAGGACAGAGCCTTGGGGAACTGCAACCAAGAGGGGGAGGGAGGACGAGTTGGAATTGGGAAGAGACACATTATAGGAGTGGTCAGAGAGGTAGGAGAACCAGTCAAGGACCGATCCGCCGAAGCCTAGGGAGTGAGTGGTCAACTGTGTCAATGGCAGCAAAGAGGTCAAGGAGGACAAGAATTGAGTAAAGACGCTTAGATTTAGCGACGGGTAGATCATTGGTGATCTTGGCAAGGGCAGTTTCCGTGGAGTGAAGGGGGCGGAATCCAGATTGGAGAGGGTCCAGGGAGGAGTTGGCAGAGAGGAGATCCAGGCAGCGGGAGTAGACAACACATTCCAGAAGCTTAGAGGCAAAGGGTAGGAGGGAGACCGGCTGGTAACTAGAGGGGTCGAGGGTGGACTTTTTGAGGATGGGAGAGACGGTGGCATGCTTGAAGGCAGAGGGGAAGGAACCAGTAGAGAGGGAGAGATTAATGACATGTAAAGGGTGTGTGTGACAGTGGGAGCAATGGAGGTCGGGAGGGGATTGGGTCGAGAGGGCAGGTGGAGAGGTTGGAGGAAGAGAGCAAAGAGGAGATTTCCTCAAGGGAGGCAGGAGGAGAGGAGGGAGGTGGAGGGGATGGTGAGGGAGCGGGGAGAGGAGATGGATGGGAAGCAATGTCCTGGCGGATCTTGTCAATCTTTGAGGTGAAGAATTATGTGAGATCCTGAGCAGAAAGAGAAGAGGGTGGAGGGGGGCAGGGGGGCTTGAGAAGGGACTCAAAGGTGGAGAAGAGGCAGTACGGGTCACGAGAATAGGATTCAACCCGGGAGGCTTAGTAGTGTTGCCTCGCCAGGGAGATAGCAGAAGAGAGGGATAATTTATAGTGGAGGAAGTTAGGGTGGGAGTGGGATTTGCGCCGGAGGTGTTCAGCAGCCCGGACGCAGGAGGGGAGATAGCGGATAGTAAGGGTGAGCCAAGGACGGGGGTTTTGGGGTCGAACGGGACGGGAGGAGAGAGGCGTTGAAAGAAGAGATGGCAGTGTCAGGTGAAGAGGAGGAGGGGGGAGAGGGAGGAAGCAAAGTGTAAAGGGTTAATAGCCTGCAAATCACGGAAGGGGCGTGGAGCTGGGGAAGAAGATGGGGGTTGGTGGGAGAGGTTGAAGGAAACAAGGTAATGGTCGGACATGGGTGTACCTAGATGCTGGTGCAATAGAACCTCTTGGTGCTGTAGCGTTAGAGAAAACATGGGCACAGGGTACATTATCTGTCATGATGCTGCATTTTACTCCAAAAGACTATGACTTCCACTTGATACAAGAGGAATAGATCGGTCTCATCAGCGTAGGTGACAACCAGTGACAGAGGCGTTAGTGCAATGATTTTAAAAGCTCAGCAGCCTTCAATAATAGCATGTATTTTCTTGGTTCTGCAGCTAATTTCCCTCAAAACTTTTAACTCTGTATAAAGTAAGATGCTATCTTACAGAATTTTCTCGTTTGCTATAATGCTTATGTTTCCATATTTGAATCATCCCATTTTGGTTTCTCCCCTTTTCAGACTGATGATAAAATTAACGAAGGTGCAGACCAAGAACAAGACGTTCAAGAGCAGAACAATCAAAAAGAAGGTCATGAAGAAAACTATGAGGAGGAGGAAGAGGAGGAGGAGGAAGGTGGAGCTATTGCAGCAAAAGCCCATAGGCAGGGAGAAATGTAATTCTTGACTGATCCATGGGGCATGTTCAACAGAACAATTCCTGTTTGAAAAGAACTCCTGGGGGAGGGAATATTTAATTTTTACAAAATTTGAATTTGCCTTTTAAAAAAAATAAAAATAAATGCCTACACTTTTCTATTAGATGCACTTGTACATTTATACAAATGCAATATTTTGATACTTTAGATTAGCATTTCTTTTATACTATGACTGTACATGAAGAGAGGTCTCGTTTTCCCATAATTCTGGAAGTGTTTTAAAAGAGCAGTTTTGCTACCGATCTAAACTTCTCTGTGGTCCAAGTTTGTCAAGTAGCCTCCACAGGGGTGAAGCTACAGGCGGCGCAACCACAACCACAGCTTATGGTGGGCCCATAAGCTTGGGAGCCCCACACTCCCTGGTTGCATATGCATCCCCTGACACGGGGTGAGGAGGCAGGGTCCTCCATCTTCCACACCAGCTGTACCCCGAGCATTCAGTCTTTAGCTTTAGATAGACTGTGGCATATAGGGGAGGAAATCTAGTGCCTAAAATGAATGAGTGAGGAATGTACCCAGCTTTCACTCCAGCCCTTACAAGTGCTTAACTTCAAAGTATGAAATTCCTCCCACTGTCCTCGGTGGGATTCTTTACTTACTTCCAGGTGAGCATATACTGAACTGGGGTTTTAACTTGTAGATACAGTGCAATTATAAAACATGCGTAAGTAATACAAGCTTTATGAGTAAAACCAGGTTCCTAGCTCTCAAAGTTAACAGCTGCTTTTTTACAGTGGTATTATAACACATTTGTTGTTACGAGGTGCTTTTAGTTACAAGAATCCAGTAGCACAGAGTCTGGGTAACATGCTGCTAGTGAAGGAAGCGTAGAGTACAATAGGTACAAAACTTCCTGACAATTGTAAATCGATCAAGCTGGCAAAATTGTTGTCCCTGTTACCTCAAATCCTATTTAAAACTAGGTTCCGAACACGATTTAAGGTTTACAGAAAAAGTGACTTGATGTTATAATAATAATGATAATTAATAATAATGTTACGCGAACTGCTGTGTAAACAGTTCATCCAGACCCGTAGGGCAAAATCAGGGTGATGGTTTGCGCATGAGACTTGGAAAGAATGAGTTTGGGAAACAGAAGCATTTTGTGAGTTAGCATGATATATCACCTTCTGAAGTTAAGTCCCCGGAGGACTTCTTTTGGAGGCGTTCTGGGATAGCATTGCTATATTCACTGTCCTATTTTGCTGGGAAATAGCAAACCTTTGGCAGGTCCGAGTTGCAATATGTTCTGTTTCTCTTTAAAAAACAGCATGCCAAAATGGTAACCAAGTGGGTCCTTGGCATGCTAGCATCAAGTGTGTCTGTTCCTACAATTAGTGTAATCAAGGTCCATGAATTTCTACAGCTACAATATGTGCTGTTTTCTATTCTATACACTGATTTACTTTAAAGGAGTTAGGCCCAAGGGTTGATTCTAACCATGAATTAACCCTGGAAATCTGGATTTCCAAGATTATGAGCAGCCACACGAGACATGCTGGGAAGGCTACTGTCCCTTACCCTCCCCTGGACAAATGAGCCACACGCTGCAGTGGCTCATGTACCCAGGGCCTGCCAGATGTTTCCCTCGCTCCAGGACAAGGTGAGCAGCGAGCTGCTCCGCAATGCGGCGTCGGAATTTTTCCGAGGACGCATTGCAGAGCAGCCTTGCCCTAACTGGGATAAGGCTGCCCAGGGCGAGGCAACTCGTGTGGTGGGGACGCGCTTGCCCTGCAGGACCGTGCGCAGGCTGTCAGTCCGGCATGGGGAAGGAGGCGGGGCAGGGCCAGGCACCACGGCAGCCCACCCAGCTTCCCCACAACTGTCTGGCCAGCTCCCTGTGCATACCCTACAGTGTGGTGGCAGTGATTGCCTGCCACGGGCCTGCGCGGTGATCAGGCCCCTGCAGCTCATGTGACTGCACCCAATGCCTCATTGCTGGAAATGAGACCTAGTGTGTCTACCAGCCTATGGGTGTTCATATAACAAGAGTATTTTTTGTCCCTTTTTAAGAACTTTTTTAAAGGATATACAACTGAAGTTTTTTAGTTTACCTTTTTGATATGAATGTAATTTAACTCATTTTTAACTAACATGATTATACTTTGTGTTTATAGATGATTTTAACTATTCCTGATTATTTTTAAAAGTGTCCTGCACCTGGCTTACATTTCATAGGATTGTGGGGGTTTTTTCAGCATGTTTTTGAGATTTTCTAGTTACCGCCAAGCTGATTTTACCTTATGTATAAAAACCCTCTTCATGTAATGCTGTAAAATGTATAATATGTACATAATCGTCAGAATACAATTATTTTGGTAAATCGGTCTGTATTTTTAATGTCACTGTTGCAGTATTTAATTATTTGAGACATAAAACCTGGATGCAGTCAATAAAGGACGAATGTGAGTTACAGATCTCCTGCAGTATGACATTTTATTGAAGTTTTCCAAAATGTCCATCTGTAGCTGCTTGTCTCATGGGGATACACACACATTTCTCCTGCATGTTTGCTGTTGCATCCTGAACTTTCTGTGTGTCTAAATCACTCACCCAGATCTTAAACATCTGGCTCTTTGAACTTCTGCATAGAACTTCTCCCAGAACTTTTGTGTGTAAAAAGTTCTCCTGGTAAACTGCTTTGCTCC
>QEPC01005770.1:2532427-2556282 GCA_003113815.1 Sphenodon punctatus | reverse complement strand
TGTGTGAGAGAGAGAAGAATGCATTCAGAACTTACTTGTAAACCCAGAAGATTGAAAGACCAGCACTTTAAGGTGTGTGTAAAAATGGCCAAGATAGTACAGTAAAGATCAGCTATGCAAAAATCCCATGCATTGATTCCATGGGGATGAAATTAATACATTTATAAATGTATATAATAATAATAATATGATGATAAATTATGGCCAATGAGAGAAATTAGGCTCACACACCTAAAATCATAGTACTAGATCTGCAAGGGACCTTGTCATGTAGTCCAACCCACTGCGCCCCAGTTATGCAGAACTCAAAAGGTGGTGTTGCCTGATTTAACTATCCAAGAGGTTTTAGGTTGTACGTTGAAGTGGATGCTGCAAAAGGGAAAGACAATAATACTGGAAAAGGGACACTGAATTTTGAATTGCAACATTGAATTGCCCCATTCATCCAAAATACGACATATTAAAGAGGAAACGAAAAAGGTAACCCCACCAGATATGGTTCCCTATTCATGTCAATCTGTTCTCCCACCACTCATCTCCCAGAAATAGTCCTCGAGCCAGGCCCCAAATCCTCACCATCTGTGATGAGTAATACTGATAATGATTTTGGGTAAGGTCTACACCCCAAGAAATGGGAAATAGGTGGTAGACTTGCAGTACCCACTGGGTTTTGTGTGTAATTACAATTTATATAAACCCTACCCCCATCTCAGGATTGTACTGCAGTAGTGGCTGTCTGTGCAGACAAATCCACCATTCTCAGTTCCTTTCCTACAAGACTCAAGAGTGCTTTGTGTGGTCACATGACAATTACCACTGTGCTTTGCAACTAAACAGGAACTTCCTGCAGGACTAACAGCGAGTTCAGGTTGCAGGTGTGGACAGATGCCCAGAATCAGCAGATTCTTCTGCCAGCCACCGTTCAGAGTAATGTGTTCACAAACCTAGCCTGGGACAACATAGATAGGCTTGAAGAGACCCTCACAGGCAGAGCAACACCTCATAGGGTGAATGGAATTGCGGTACAGAAGAAAATCTATGGATCATTTCTATCCAAAGCTGCTCTACCGTGCATTCTGAAACGTAAGCAACGAACTGTTTCCACTGAAGATGAACAGCTTCCACTATATGTTTCTGGTGAATGGGTTGGACGACAGCCATTGCTAGCCAAAAGTAGCCTAAACAAGAGCATTGAAGCAGCAGAGATTGCATGGGACAAGAACCTGCTTTGTGTGTTTGCAAGGTAGGTAAATACAGAGAACCAGAAAATCCCAGGCTGGACAGGGTTCAATATATGACTCAGCATCTTAGAAGATGTCATTGGTTACCTACCCACCATCAGTGCACCAGCCACCGAGTTGTTCACTGTGTCAGGAATTCTAAAGCAGTCACAGCTGATCAGAAAAGAACTACAACTGCAAAGTATTGTGGTAGTTTTGGATCAAGCTCTGTATGCAAAAGCCACAAAAATAGCCTGGAAAAAGAAAGACAAGTACACTAGTGTTTATCCTAAGAATGGGGACATTTCATACTGTCTGTGGTGCCCTGTCCATCCTAGGAAAGCGCTTTCGTGATGCTGGTCTCAAGGACATATGCTGGTCTCAAGGACAAACAGGTATTCTTGAGGAAGACTCTGTCATCTCGGCCCTTGATGGCAAGTTCTATAACCATGGTGTCAGAATGCGCATCTATGAAGTTCTTATGAGACTGGCATGGACAGAGTTCATTCCTTGGGCACAAGGAAAGCCCCGGGAGGGAAAGCCAGACATTGACACAGTTTTGAAGGAAGTGGGCAGCATGGCTGAAAACTTGTGCCAAAACCACTTTGACAGCCTACCCCACAGGCAAGACTTTTCCGAGTTGAGGAACCTATGAGAAGAATTCTTACAACTTCTCCATGAAGGGAACGGAGAGCTTTCGGCATTTTGGATGTCATACATGAACATGGTGGAAAATGTCTTGCTTGCCCTTCGAGCTTCTCACGATGCGAACTGGGAATTGCACCTCCATGCCATTAGGTCAATGATCTCATAGTGCTTTTGCCTATGACAAACTGAATTATGCAAGATACCTGCCAGCATACTATGTGCAAATGACCAATCTCACAGAGGAACATCCTGATGTTTATGAAGAGGTCAAGGATGGCAGCTTCTCCGTTCAGATCTCTGACAACAATCTCTTTGGGCGCATCCCCATAGATCAAGCCACTGAAATTACAGTAAGCAAGAACACACAGACTCCAGGGGGCACAACATGTTTCAGCCTCAAGTCTGGTGCAGTAAGAAGGTACTACATTAGAGCAGAACGTCGGAGTGCTTTCCTTTGACAATTGAAAGATATGGTGCAAGGCAGCAAAAGAGAACCCCACCATGCCGATCTGCAAAGGCCAAGAGTGCAAAAAGATGAAGTTGTAGAAGCAGTTGGGAGCCTCATACAAAGCTGGGTGAACCCATTTGCTGAGAACCAGAATCTCATGAGCATCTCTACTGCAAAGTAAACTCCTCGGGACATTGCCTCCAATTTGATGAATGCTTTTGTCATTGAGGGTGCAAGGCTACACCACCTTCCAGTGTGAGGCTGGAGAATGACCCACCCAGCAAGAAATTTCACGACCCTATGACAACGAGCAGACTGAAAACTTTGTGCAACATGTGCAAAGAAAAAAGGAAGTAAGGTCCAAAGGGAGGGAAATTTGTTTTGAAAGCTGACAGGTCACTATTTTGCCACATCATTGTGATGGCACAAACCTGCGATCTGCAAATGATGGATATCTTTTCTCATCCATTGGGACCATTGCCGTGGGCCTTGTCAACACCTAGAAAGACAAACAAAGCCACTTTAGCTAATTAATTGAAGAAGAATGCCACATCAGCAGAGGACGAACCAGGAAGTTCTGCAACTATAGTTGATGGAATGGGCCTGGTGCGAAAGGTGAAAGGTGATGAATGTACTTTTGGGCAGGTGGCCAAATCAATTTTGTGCATGGCAGTCAGGGAAGGAAGCCGGAGTAAAAGAATAGATGTTGTCTTTGATCTTTATAAGGAGATGTCCATCAAGAGCTGTGAAAGATCAGTTAGAGGGGAAGAGGCTGGACATAACCTACAGAGTATTATCAGCTTACAAATTGTAAGATAGTGGAGGAAATTTCTGTCTAAAGTCAACAACAAAACCAGTCTGATCACATTCCTACTTAATGAGTGGCAGAAGGCAGAGTACAGAGAGAAGCTGCTCTTCACTACAGTTAATGAGAAATGCTATGAAATCACACGAGGGCAGTGCCTTCTCTCCAGTGTATGCAGGGCAGGAGGAAGTGGGTGGGCAGCGGCTGCTGCATGCAGCCCATGCTGCTGGAGAGGGCTATGAACCAGTTGTGGTCAGCTCTGTAGAGACAGATGCACTCGTCATGTGCCTGGAATTTTATGACAGCATTGGGGCCCAATTGTCACTGAGATGTGGTAGATTACTTACCACTGTGTTTGACAATGGAAAAGCTCAAGCTTTGGCAGAGATGTATGTAGGGCTTTAATTGGAATGCATGCATTCACTGGATGCGATAGTGTAAGTGCAATTGCTGGCAAAGAGAAGGCAAGTGCTCTACAAATATTGACCACTAAGGAAGAAGCACAGAAGTCCTTTATTGAGTTGGGCCAAGAATGGGATCTGTCTTAAGGGCTAATCCACCTGATCCCAAACCCTGCGGATCCTGCACATGTGCGCAGGATCCGCGGGGCTCCATTTGCCTACAATAGGGATCCATACGACTTGTATGAGGCTCTGTGGGTGCACAGCTTTGCGGAGTTTGGGATAGCACTTACCGAAAAACTGGAGGCTTTTACATGCCTTCTTTATGCTCCAAAACTTGCGGTGAACTTCAATGACCTGAGATACCACCTGTTCTGTGCGAAGAAAGGAGAGAGAGCTCTGTGCTAAGAAAGGAGAGAGAACAACTGCCACCATGCAGGGACCCTTTGATGAAATATGCACAACGTGCAAACTACCAGGCAGCAATATGGAGAAGGTGTCCTTGGGTCCTGCTCCAAACACCAAGTCCTGTTGGCCAGGGGCTGGAAGTTGGAATCCAAAAATGGGACCGAGCAGCTGGATGGAGGGTCTACCAGCACCTGAGGCCGTGCTTGATCTACTAGTCTGCAACTGCACCAAGAAGTGCAAGCTTCCAACATGTATCTGCTTGAAAAATGGGCTCATGTGCACTGATATGTGCAAACTCCCAAACAGTGGAAACCAGGCATCAAGTTCAGAGAATGGTGGACATGTAGCTGAGGAAGACTTGGATGATTATTGCGACGATTAATTTGAAGATGAACATGTAAGACCACATGTGCTCAGGACAAATTAACTAAACATACCTTTTAACAACTGAAAATTACAAGTTCTTTGTGGAAATTCTATATTATGTGCTTGCATAATGTGGATGTTTTAGGAAAAGTATATGGAAGCATACCTAGAATATTCCATTAGTGTCTTCATTAATGTTCAAACTGTAGAAACAATGTCTCAGTACAATATGTATCGACATTTTGAAGAGTTCAAGAGTATAAGTAGTAAGACTGCAGGAAGGTATAGTCAGTTACTCAATCATTGCAGTTCATGCTGAAAAAACAGTCCTAGGGAAGATTTCAATGTAAGCAACTGTAGTGAAAAAAAAACGCTATTGTTTGAAAAAATCTCCAAGTCTTGCAAGTGGTTCTTATTTACAGAACGGTTAAAAGCTGCCTTTAACGCTTAACAAGTTTAACACGTTCTCATTCTGTCTCTTGCAGACTCAAGTGTGCACTTCTGGTTACCTTTTGACAAAATTTCACCTTGAAAGCTTTGTAAAATATTTATTAAGAAGCGTTTCACATACAGAAGCCTTGACAAAACAACAGCCAGGGGAGGTGGGGGAGGGGGATGGTTACAATTGTGATTATGCACAAAACCCAGTGAGTGCTGCAACTCTACCACCTATTTCCCATCTCTTGGTGTAGGGGAGGCTGGTGCATATGGGCACTGGGGACAGTGACCCCCTTGTTCTCATGGCACCCCCAACCCAGACCCGTATCCCCCAAACCCCTGATCTCAACTCTGGTGCTGCCGTGGGTGTGTGTGGCCTTCTGCCCTGAAGACCACCCGCAGCTGGCAGGACACTCTCTGGCCCTTTTCACACAGGTCACAGTGGGTGAAGTAATGGGTGTGGGGAGGTAGAGGTGGGTGTACAGTCATTCCCGCAGACACACACCCATCTCCACACACGGAGCAACCAGCGTTGGAGCCTGTTGCTCTGTGCATGAGAGATAGGTGGAGCGCTGGAGCACGCATGGCCAGACACCCCCCCCCCCCCTCCACTGCACACCCACTGCTGGCGGTATTTGTACGGGTGTCTCCGGGGGGGGGGAGGGGAATGCCCATGTGAAAAGGTCCCCTGTCTGGAGTGAACACCCAGAGTATGACAGCCAGAAAGTATGACCAGCCAGCAAGCAATGGGTTCCAATGGGAACCCAGCAGCCATTAGAATCAATGACCTGGCAGGGCACTTTGAAAGAATGCCTCCCAGGGCAGGCCCTCTGGCTTCTCCACCTCCCTTCAGGGGACTGAGTCAGACTGCAGTTTCTGTGGAGCCAGTCTTGCACATCATTGTTACTGCAGCTGCCTGGCCCTGTCTGGTAAGTTTCAGGGCCCCTGGGCTCCACTTAAATGAAATATTTGTTTTCCTTTCCCTGGGCAGACTGGGGGCCTAGGATGGGGAGGGCAGATTGAGGTGGAATCGTGGGCTTTAAGGTTAAATTGTGTCCCCTGCTTGCCCCCATGTGCACTGTGGGGGACTTGGTTCTAACCTGCTACTTAAGGGTTTTGTTGTTTTGTTAAAGAGAGGTTTTACCTTGACTGTGTTTCCCCATGGCACATGTAGGGTGGGGGAGGGAGCTTTTTGCCTCCTGCCCCCTTGTGCACTGGACTTGGTTCTGCTTGTGCTTGGTTGCATGCTTTCCCCCTGAGCAGATTTGGGGACTTTGCCATGGAACTGTCACCCCCTACTAGGGCTGTAGCGGAATGTCACAGCGGTAGCTATTTCCTCCGGAAACAGCATTTCCACAATTAGTGGTATGGCATGGCAGAGGCTTTCATTCTGCTAATTTCATTCCGCTACTTCCGCAGTTCCGCTAATTTCATTCCGCTACTTCCACAAGCTTTGCAAAATAGCGGAAACATGACAATTCCGCTACTTCCGCCATTCCGCCAGTACCACAAAATAGCAGAACAGGGGTTTTCCGACAATTCCGCAATTTTTCTGATAGTTTCCGAATTTGCAGAATGCCAGTGGAATTAGCGGAATGTCAGCAGAAAAGCCGCGGTGTGGCGCGGGCAATTCCAAAATGGCGGAATGGAATCGTGGCGCGGTAACAGCTGCTGCCACATCAGCCCTACCCCCTACCATTGTGTGTGCCCTCATCTCTGCTCCCTTATCCTGAGTTCAGTCTTTTAGTATTTGGGGGTAGGAAGTGGATCCAGGGGCCCAATCCAGGAGCTAGAAAGGAGCATAAAATCTCATCATTGCCCACATTTGGCCTCTGGACCTGAAGTTACTGAGTAGATTTGAGGGGGGTGAGATTTGTTTTTAAAGAGTTTGCCTGTTTCACTGTTGTCAACTCATGAGTCTCATGTGTTTATGGATCTGGGGTCCTGCTGGGAATGTAACTCCCTGTTGGGATTCATTCCTCCTGGAATATAAGTAATTGTACCAGGCCATCAGCCACACCTGAGCTTGTCTGCCAGGGTCTGGGTGATGCTGAGTACTGGGTGGGACAGCTTGTTAGTCTGTGTCAGAGAGTCGAGAGGTGCAGCCTGGTTGGAGGTTGCATGCTGGAGTTTGGGGGCAGAAGGTTACAAAGAGACAGCCTTTTGGGGAACCGCTGTGGTGTTCGACCTGAAGAGTTCAGTAGGACCTGACCTGGAGGAGCTGACAGCTGAGCCCAACAATTCCTCTCAACTTGTACATTTATAAATAAATGGACTGTCTCTATGTTGTGATAATGGCCATGCCCTCTGGACCCACATGATGGGTGATTAGGATCTGGGTTATGTAATCAATACACAAATTGTCAGCCACAGGAACTAACTCACCACCCATATAATTGATGATATAGAAATTATGGCAGTTACAGGGGTCAGTTTATGCCAGCATAAGCCCCGGGAAGGGCTAGGTAAATTAAGTGTCCTATGTAATGACTTGTGATGCCCACAAACCTATTACTTTGTTACCACAGGGGTTAGACTCTCCCACCATACGTCTCGGGAAGGTTTAGGTAAATTTTTTAATGTGTAAATGTTTGTTTGGAATTTATAACTGCTGTTAATCTTGTTTATAATCTATTTTCAAATTAAGTATGTTGTTAATTCCGTATTAATTTTGTATTGAACTTGTTATGGCCATTGGCCAAACAATAAGGCATATTATTATTATAAATAAATAAATAAATAAATTGACTATTATACCACACAGTAAGTCTACAGTTTCTCTCTCCTGCTGAACGGACACCGACCCAGCAAGGCTGCCCCTAGAACTTCCCACCACTCGGGAAGTGGGGTGAGCAACATAAGGGTGATGAAAATCCATAAGTGACAAGAGTTGTGATAAGCCTGTGATTTTTGGCTTTCACTAAGAAAGCAAGTTTCCTTGAAGCTGTGGAGAGAAGCTTTAAAACATGACTGCAGTGTTTGGCTCCATTGACTTAAAGGCAAATGGAAAGAACCCCAGGTTAATTATTTCTTTAAACTCTGAGTCTGACCTGTTAGTTGGTGTATTCGAAAAAAATAGCAACTCATGATTTATATACCAGATGGGTTCTCATTATGTTTTTCTCCATTTGTACGTGTGAACTGTAAATTTGCTGTTACTGGTCTCAACCCTCTTTTCTGCTTGTGGGCCTCCTTCATCACTCAGTCTGTGTAGTTGCCTGTTGTCAAAGAACATTAATGAACAGTTTTCTGTTTGGTAGGGATGGGCGAACAAATCGCGGTTCGGGTTCGGCCATTCGGTTCGGCTGCGTTCGGTTCGGCTGCGTTCGGTTTGGCCGTTCGGTTCGGCTGCGTTCGGTTCGGCCGTTCGGTTCGGCAGTTCGGCTAGTTCACCGAATTTGGGTTCGGCTGTTCAGTTCGGTCGTCCGAACAGGCTGTTCGGTTAGGCCGTTCGGCTGTTCCGTTCGGCCATTCGGGAAATGTTGTTATGGGTGTTTTTTGTTTTTTATATGGTTTTTTTGGTTTTTCATTGGGTTTTATATGGTTTTCTTTTGTTTTTTATTTGGTTTTTTTGTTTTTATATGGGGTTGTTTTTTTGTTTTTTTTATCTAATATTATATATATCTATCTACACTAAATCTAACTGCTATTAACTATTCTAAATGCTATGAACTAAATGGATTATCTAATNCGGGTTCCCTAGTAACAGGTAAACAAAAATCTTCTGTTATATGAAAGCAGCGCAGCTGATAGATTCTGTTTTTCTCCAAGGGCTTGTTCATTTCATAAACCATGCCAGAGGTTCATAAGCCTCCTACTCTACACAACTAACACAGAACTTTTAGTTCCGAGGATAAAAGCTCATGCAGATGGAAGAACACGCCCTCAGTTCAACCCCCATTTTATATACCCTGGTTTTTTGTTTCAGTTTATCAGGATAGATTCGTTCCCAGCTCACACCGCATCTGTGCCTGCGTGGGTGTTCTCGGACAGACACAGGACTGACCACCCCTGGAGTTGCTCCGGGGCTCGCCCCTGTGTCCACCCACATCCAGCCCCAAGTGGGACCCAACATCTGCCGTGGTCCACAGCCCCTGTGCAGCGCCACCTCCCCAACACCATAGAGGTGCAGGTGCATCACCTGATGTTTTAGGCTGCCACCTGCAACTCTATGGTGTTTCCTGGAGCAACCCCCTGCTGAGAGTGGAGCTGCAGTGACCATCTGCTAAGCAGACAGACCACAGCTCTGCCTTGGGCCGGTGTCCCAGGTTTGGCTGACCCACTCCACCGACGGTGCTCCTAGATGTTCGAGAGCACTGCAAGTGGAGCTGGTCTGCCTGCTCCGCTTCTTCTCTGCCTCACCCCCTGGCAGCCCACCTTTAGATGGACAGACCACTCTGGGGTAGAAAGGTGGAGCAGAACTGGGACTGCAGTCCATCTGTTTACACCCAGTTTCCCTACACGTTGTTTTCAGGCTCGCAGGTCTGCACAGCTGCTTCATTTCAGTTTTTCAACACTTTCCTGGTTTCATAGGGCTCTAGCAGGCAGTGAAATCAGGTTTGTGGAGTCAAAAACAAGCACAAAACTTTTAAACATAAATTCTTTCTATTCCTGGGGATTCCTTGTTTCAGGGATCTAGCCCAGGCCCTTCCCAACCTGGAGGCATCTCTTTCCATCCAGGCTTCCTGGACTGGTCAGTTGATTCCTCCTCCTCACACTGCTTCTTCCCCCAGCCCCTTCCCTTCAGCCCACCCTCATCCATTTCAGCTGGGGAGGCTTATATACCACCCAACTATTACCATTACTACATTTTGAGAGAGAGAAATAGATACACTTCATGTCACCTGGCATTTGCATAAATTTGCAAGTGTGTGTTAAAGTTTTTAGTAGCCCACTGACTAACTTTGGGGCTTAGCTCGGGGTGGAAAAAGGATGTCTATGTGAGAGGCTCTGTACACGTTTGCATGTGCAGGACTGATGGTTTGAGTTACAACTCAGCCTATTAAAAAGACAAAGCTCCTAATGGGGTGCATTGAGTTTGACTCTAAAGATTAAGTTTCAAAGACATTCAGAGGATCCCAGATAGAAGCAGTGACAGTGCCTTTCAGTATTAATAAAATAAATCCGCTCTCATAAAGACACACACCCTACCTTATTTTTTTTAGTTTTCATCTTGATCCCAGGCACACAGTTCCCTCCTGCCTGGGTGTTACCTTTCTTTGTTCTTTGATAGCTGTGCTTGTCTCAAGCTTGTTAAAGTAATAAAAGAAAGGTGCCACAGCTCCTGACATTGAAGCAGCTGAGGCTGTTAACCTAGAAGTTGCAACTCTTTCCGGATTGACTAATAAGGTGCTAGGCTAAACCCCTTGGTCTGCTGAACCAGGTACAAACTTTACATTGCGGGGAAGGGGGTAAAAAATAACAAAACTCATTACTGCACCAAGAAAAAAGGTATTGTTGGAGCGTATGCGAGTGCTGACCCCACTCCCTCTACCACCCACTTTCTAGTAGCACTCAGAGTGGGTGGGGGTCGAGTGCTGGCCCTGCTGGCTCTTAAAAATGGCCCTGTTGGCTCTTAAAAAATTACTTCCTGGTGGTGTTGCTGTTGCTTGAAGGAAGTGGGGGCTTGCTTGGAGCCAGGGTGGCACCACTACCTTAGTGTGTGTGGAGGGGGAGAGAGAGCTGAGGCTGGCCAGGAGACCCCTTGTGAGGGCTGCTGCTTAGGGAGACACACACCCCCTTTCCCATAATTGTTACATTAGCCTGGGTTCACCAGAGCCTTGCTGCATCACACTGTATGTGTGGGGTGCAACCACATGAGCTTCTGGGGCCCAATCCTTGCGTGGCCCCATGCCAGGCAAGCGCAGTTGCCATACTATGGGGCCAGTGCAGGGAGCTGGGCAAAAGAGTGACCCCTGGCAGGGCAGCTAGGCCACTGTTGGAGATCCCGCCATGGCTGGGACAGGCCAAGGCCAATGCATCAGCCACACAAGCGGGCTCCTGGCTCCTGCTCTGCCTCCCCATGCCTGACCAAATTCCTGCCCCAGCTATGATGTGACAGTGAGCGAGCTTGTCGCACAGCAGGGTAGACGCAACTCGGTCACACAAGTTGCTCTGCCTTGGGCAGCCTTAACCCATATGGGGGTACGGCTGCTCCGTGACGCATCCTCAGACTTTTTTCTGAGGATGTGTCACATAGCAAGCCAGCTGCTCTCCTCATTAGCAGAGATTCCGTGAAGTTCACCCTGCAAATAAAAAAAACTCCACAGCAGAACAGATAGAACTACAGTCACACTGCTCAGTCTCATTAAAATGATCCTCTTTCTTATCACGTTCTCTTCTGAAGTTATTGTTTTGCTGTTGTAGACTTTGAGAGGACTTTTATAGATAACAACCAAATTTTAGTGTCGGAGGCCCCACTGCCAACTCTGTGAATTAAACTGTCCTGCAGCTTAAAACTGCTCATCTCATTTTTGAAACTGCCTCAGATCTGTCAATACAAAAATAGCTTGGCTTTTATTTGAGATGTGACTTGATCCAGGATGAAGACCTAAAACGGTGTTTTCAGAATCTGGGACAAAGGAGGACTGTAAAAAGTGCTGCTTTTACAAAGCAGATACCACAGTGTTCTTAGGATTAAAAAGGAATCCTGATCTTTGGGTAAAAACAAATGTGACCGTAACCTTCTATGGCCCGTGGGCCACCATCACATTTGTTGTCAGACCCCCAGATATTTGCCCAGACTGACCCGGGCATGTTTGTGGCTAGCCAGGGCTCTCACCTTGGTCAATGACCGAGGTCAGAGTCCGGGCTACTGCCCGCCCAATCAGGGCAAAATAGACCAGGGTGTATTAGCACGTCTGTTCCTGCCAGCCTGGATCCAGTTTGCCATGGCTACCCATCATGGAGGGGGGGTGGGGTGCTGGCTACAGCACAGAGATGTTCATGCATTTCTCTGCTCCCCCAGACCCCGGCCAAGTGAATGCTTGTTCTGTGCCCCGACCTCTTACAAACCATGTCCGTGGAGGCTTCCTGACTTGAGCCAGGCCAGGTTGCTGCTGCAACATGGTCACGTTTGTTTTACCCTTTTAATAAAAACATTAGGAAAGCTGTTGTGACTGAGCTTCATCCCAAATGCTGCAGATTGTGCACAGAGCCCTGCACAAGCCGCTTGGATTCCTATTGCGGGCACGCTGAGCCTCGTGAATCCCGTGTGAATGTGTGCGTACGCGCAGGGATTGGGATTGGGCTTGCTGCCGTTCCAGCTTGTTTTCTAAAAGGTTATCACAAGTTTAAAATAGTTGCTTGATAAAAGGTTTATAGAATAGTCATTGGAAAAATGACCTTCAAATTGGTTTTCTAGTCAAAGCACGTATATTTGTATACCCTGTATGAATAGAAAGTCTCATTCTGCTACAACCAGGAAATATACATTTATATTGTTACAGCTGAAATATATTCAAGACAGGAAGGAGACCCCCTCCAAAGCAGTATATTTGCAGCAAGATAGAATGCTCCACTTACTATACATGACATGTTCCGAGACATGGTTTATTTCTCCCTCTTTTCCAGAAAAAAGAAGAAAAAAAAGAATAATTCTTGTTGGTTCAAATGCAGAATTCTTAATTATTTTAAAAGCAAATTTTAAAGTGAACTTAAAAAACAAAACCATAAGTGGAGCCGCCATATCTACTTGCAATGCACCTTAACATTTTTGTTGGGATTGTAAACTGAAATGCATTGCTAATTTTGTTAGCTGAATCACTTCATATAGGAGACTTAATAACACTCCTTTGTATGTATTTATATTTTCCTAGTACATTCAGCCAGGTATACAAGCATGTTGATGTCACTATGGACAAATCCCCCAAGCATGGTACCATTGTTTGCAATAAGCAAAGCACCTTTTGCCTAGGGATTTCCAAATGCCTTTATGAATACGTGCTGTTATGTCACAGGAGACAGAACTAAGGTACTGTGAGATGAATGATTTGGCCAAAGGATTATAAAAATACTTTGTACAGCTTTGTGGGAACATGAAACTATTGCAGCCTGATCCACAGATTATTGAAGTGAATGGAAAGATTCCCAATGACTCCAGCAATCGGGCTCTTAATGTCTACTTGAAACTACACCCGTCGCTCCCAATTCATTTGCTACTCTGTTGGAAAATGGACTTCCATAGTGGCCATCAGTCATTTGGAGTGGCCGGTGCTTTGATTTTGTAGTTTTGTGGGCAATGCATTAAATCATTACCTACGACCCAGAGTTCTGCACTTACCAACCCTTTCAAGGTCTCTTTGTAAGAGCACACATTATATTGTTTTCTTTTCTTTAGGAATGATGCTCGGTGCATGTATTAAATTACTGACTCTTCCCTAATGACTAGCGCTTCTGAGTGTAAACCTTTTCCCTGATGCAGGCTGGGGTGGAATAGAAACTGGAGTTGGGTGTGTGTGTGTGTGAGTGAACTATGTCAGTTAATCACTGGGGTTTATCTACAGTCACATGGGTTTCTCTCTTCCCTGTCTGACAGCAGAGCAAATTTTAAAAAATATATTTAAAAATGCAATGTTGTTACCCGCAAAAAAAATAATTCTTCATTGAAAGGTCCGAGATCTCTCTTCCCATTAAATTTTTTACCCCGTAAAATATTTTAAGGTATGGCATTTCATCTAGACTGCACATGTCCCAAAGCTTGCGGGCATTCTACACAGTGCCTAAGTGCTGCATATATTTCCTGTATAACCCACTTTACCTGCAATGTATATACTCAGTTGGAAAATATGGGCCTACTTTTAGAAGGTGCACAGTGTCTTAATCTCTTGCTGACATCACCAGAAATTGAAAGCCTAGTTCCAGGCATGTGGCTATATTCTGACAGAAGATGGAATGGGCCCCTTACTGGGGCACTCCACTCCAGTGTGCATGTACATTCTACATGCATGTGGGGACTCCAGGGACGTGGGCCCTGTGGCAAAATGCCACAGGCACTGGCTAAGACAGCCACTGATACGGACAAAGATCCCCTGCCTGAACTCAAAGCAGGCTCAACACAGCGTTAGGCCTCTAATCGAGCACATGGGAAGGACACCACATTCCTGAAATTCCTAAGGAATGTGCTAATGCCAGCAGGAAGCCGAAACCTGATTAGCCCGGACTGGTCAGGGGGAATTTAGCTTTGGCCAGGTGACCCGCCCGAGTGAATCACAGGCGAGGGAGAGCGAACTTTAAAAGGACTGAGCAAGGGGCTCGTTCTCTCTCTTCTCTGGGACTCTGATGGAGTGAGTGTTGTGACTGTTGACTCTGTAACTCTGGCCTAGCCAGAACAAGGACTTGAACCCCATACGGAAACCATCACATATGGAGATCAAACGAGGAGGACTAACCCTGTGTGAGTAATTGCTTGCCTGCCTGCCACTCCAGATACTGTACTAGATAGGCACGTTCCAAACGGGGTACCATCCCCCAAATCAGACTTGCTTTGCTCAAAGGGTTATCAACCCCATGTTCTATGCTTTTATTCCTTTTTATATGTAATAGTAAAGTCTTAGTTTTCTTTTTACCCTACTGTGTGTGTGTGTGTGCGTTATTGGCTGAGCATTATATGTCTCCGTTGGCTAGAAAGCCTGGCTAAACTACTGTGGAGGGAGAAATTCCCTATTGGGCCAGAAGCCGCAGCTTTAGAACCAAGGGAAGCCGGTGACTCAGGGGTTAGGCCTCCAACACTGGGAGGGTACCCTGGGAAAGAGTGCCAGGAAGAGGTAGTGCTTTTGGGAAGCTGGGAGGCTTATGCCTTTGGGCATTTCTTGAGTGGTGTGAATGCCCTCTGGGATACACTCAGGTGGTGGCAGCGGAATACCCAGGGTTTTGGGGGGTTTGCCAGCTGTGGGGACCCCTGATCAGAGGTTGGGATAAACACAGTGAGTTGGGTGGCTCAGCTGTATAGTGCCCCTTGCTGGTGTTTCGCCGCAGGCCCTGGTATGGCCACACCTGCAATACCTATTATAGCTACATTCTTGCCTAGTTCTTTACAAGCATCTCTGAGCCCCTGGAAGGAGTGGATCTTTTGTAGTTCAGTATTTCATGAGGGACGAGCACGATGATACATAGGGTTTTATTATAAGGAAAGTGTTTGCCAAGGCTGGGCTCTGTTGTGCTATAAAGTCTGCTGTGGTGCCAGGCTTGTAATGATAATGTGCCATGGCATTGAACGGTTGTACAGATGGAATGTTAATTGACGGCTGAATGATCAGTAAACAGTGACACGGAGGAAGTGCTAGACAGAGGGTCTCGTGGAGATTGGAACTGGCAGAGGTTATGGTTTCCATCCAAAATACCTCAGAGAAACAACTGCAGACAAAGAAGAATCATTCCAACTATCCTAATAAGCTGCCACGTTTAAAGCTTGGGGCTCGATTCTGACATTACTCAAACTAGGTAATATTTGACTCGTAGGTCCAATGAAGTCAGTGCAGTCACTTAAGGAATATTATTCACTCAGCATGAGTGAAGGCAACATGTTGGCCCCTGTGGTGAAATGTCTGTGAAAGTTAATGAATGAAATAAGCAGTGTATGAAACTCACCCTGAAACCCCAAACACTGGAGGTTGTAACCTGTAATACCATAAAAGGGTTATATGGGCAATGGGAGCAGATCAACAGACTGGTTATGAGCTGGACAGATGTTGTGAACTATGCATAGATCACGGGCATGGGGACTGAATAGAGTAGTTAGCCAGCACACAATGTAATTTGGATTTGCATGGTTTAATCTTAACCAAGCTGTAACAAACCCTGCATGTATTTTATTTATTTATTAAAATTTTGCTGCCCCTACCCTCCTGCCACAGGCAGCTCAGGGCAGCTTACAATGACTAAAAACACCAGAACTAAAACAACACACAAAAGGAGAAAAAATAACTCATCCCACCCCCCCATACCCAATTCCCCCCTCCATTACCCATCTCCACCGCCAAATGCCTGGTGGAACACCCAGGTCTTCCAACTTCTCCAAAAGGAGGGGAGATCCAGGGCCAACCACACCCCTACTGGGAATTCCACAGCCGTGGTGCAGCCACTGAGAATGCAGTCTCCTGCGTGTCCCCCCAGAAGACTCAAGGGACCTCGTGCAGGGCACCTCCAGACAACTGTAGAGGCCGATCCAGGACCTGGGGAGTGAGGTGATCTTGCAGATAGTGTGGGCCCTACCTATCTGCCCTGCCCAGCCTCGTAATTTTTAAATCCCCCCACCCCAGGGATCACCCTACCTGGTGGTGTCAGAGCTCCAGGTCTGGCGGTGGCGGGTCCAGAGGTGGCGGTGCTCTGGAGTGCTTCAGGCCACTACTAGGCCTTCCGGGTCAAACGGGAAGGCCTAGTAGTGGCCTAAAGCACTCTGGAGCGCTGCTGGATCTTCTGGACCTGCTGCCACTGCCAAACCCGGAGCTCAACCTACCTGGTGGTGCCGGGGCTCTGGCCCTGGGGGTGACGCCAGCGGGTCCGGTGGCAGAGGCACTCCAGAGTGCTTCAGGCTGCTACTAGACCTTCCGGTTTGACCCGGAAGGCCTAGTAGTGGCCCGAAGTGCTCCAGAGCGCCACCCCCCCCACCCCCCCTGCTGGACCCGCCATCACTGGACCCAGGCCTGGAGCCCCAGCCCCTGGGGTGGGTTTTTAAAAAAATAAATAAATTATGAGGCTGGGCAGGGGGGGGAAAGAGGTGCTCCCCAGCACCCCTTCCTCCTGTGCAGACTGGAGTGGGGAGGGAAAACCGGGTTCCTCCCTTCCCCTGCCCCCACCCAAACCAGTTCGGAACACAAACTTTGTTCAGCCGTTTCGGGCAGGGGGGCGGTTTGGATTCGGGGTGTTTGCGAACGGCTTTGTAGAACAGCCATGGGGGAGCAACATAATAATAAAAAACAAATGACAGCAGAAAACTTTAATCAGACTTGAAATTTTAACTGCAATGGCATCTTAATCAAAACAGTCTTGACAAAATAGCAATAGCGAGAGAAAAGACTTGTAAATGCAACTCACATCTCTGCAATACAAAGTCAGACGATTCTTCATAGGATGGACACATACCTAAACAGTCATGTGTTTCCAAAGGTGCATTTGTTTAATGAACAGTTTGCTTATTACTTAATTTCCAGCACATGCTGTAGAAGATAATGGAGATTCTCCTGGCAAAATGCAAAATCCTGAGCAGTCATAAGCAGCTCTATGGGCAATCATCTGCCTAAAAAAAATTGTCATTTGGCAGAGGGTTAAAGATGCTTCTGAGTTAGGGCCCCCTGATTCTAAATGAGGCACGTTGTTGAAAGTAAAAAGATGATGTAATCCAGTTCAGTGGTTACTAGGGATGTGCGAATAGACAGGAATTTGGATGTTTGGATGTTCAGACTAAAAACTTAGTTCGGGTTCAGTCCTGCAGAGCTTGGACCCCCCAAATTTTCAGAAAATTCAGTCATGGCAGAGGCTTGAGGCACGCCAGGGGGGTCCATGGGGGCATGGCAGTCTGTCAGAGACACAGCAGCAGCAGAGACCAGGAGGGCTTGGGCAGGCAGGCTTGGTGCTTGACCCCCGGGGGGTGCCCATGGTGGCATGGGTGGCCGTCTGAGACCCAGAGGCAGCAGCAGCAGAGGCCGGGCGTTGCAGGCTGCCAGGCATTGGTGGAGCAGTGGCAGAGGCCCGGCCATGGCTTGGTGGCTAGCACCCCTACTTGGCCGGGCATTGCAGGCTGGCAACGTATTCGACCAATCTCAAGAAGCTCTACTGCAAATTGGTCAAGCCTTGCCCGATAACGAATCTCATGGACACCCAGCCCCCGCCCACCGGCGCACTCATCCGAGCTATGCCCCTCTATAAGAGGGAGGAGCAAATGGCTGACATGCAGCAGCAGCAGCAGACATTGGATTGCCAGGGCACAGTAACTGCGGCTGGCACCCCTACTTGGCCGGGCACTGTAGGCTGGCTGGCATTGGTGGAGCAGCGGCAGAGGCCCAGTCAGGACTCGGTGGCTTGCACCCCTACTTGGCCAGGTGTTGCAGGCTGGCTGGCATCAGTGGAGCATTTTCAGACAGTTAAGTGGAACGACAGCCCTCGCTGCCTGTAACATAGGCCCCAGAACCCTGAGGGTGGGTCCTGGGACTGGAGTGGCTGGCTGTTTCTTGATGCCATGGAATGACAGCTCCCTGTGTGTGGAATGACAACCCCAGAACCCTGACGGTGGGTGGCATGGATGACATGGATGGACAGCCCTCCCTGCCTGGAACATAGGCCCCAGCACCCTGGGGGTGGGTCCTGGGGCTGGAGTGGCTTCCTGTTTCTTGATGCCGTGGAATGACAGCTCTCTGTGAGTGGAATGATGGATCCAGAACCCTGACGGTGGGTCCTGGGACAGGAGTGGCAGCTTCTGGATGACGTGGATGGACAGCCCTCCCTGCCTGTAACGTACGCCCCAGAACCCTGAGGGTGGGACCTGGGGCTGGAGAGTCTGCTTCTTGATGCCAGATATAACACCTAAATCTATCTAATCTAATTTAAAGAAATGAAACTATGGAGGTAAATGTGTGGAAATGGGTAAAATAGGAGGATGGTGGCAATGGATTGGGAGGAACAAAAACTGCTGGGAGAGGGAGAGTTCTGAAAACGCCTGCTGATAGGATCAGTGGCTAGCTCAGAATGATATGGAAGGGGGGGGGGGAATGACTTTTGTTACTTGCTGCGTGCAGCCTAGCCCATGGCCAATCGCAGACTGCCAAGCCAGTGGTCTGAGGAAAAGAAGGATGGTGATTGGGCAGGCTGGCTGCTAGTCTAAGCTTCTCCACCCCTCCTCAGATGATCCCTCCCTCCCTGGGCCTGCCAGCCAGGTTTTTCTCGCCCTAACGCGCCTGAACTCATCCGAACGCAGCTGAACTGTTCGGGGGTTTCTGCGTTCGGTTCAGGCATCTGGTTCGGCCGTCTGAACTGGCTGAGTTCAGGCTGAACCCTGAACACCTGAACCACGTTCGCACATCCCTAGTGGTTACCAATGTTTCTCACCCAGAGGACTGACAAAATATTTCTAAAATATTACAGGTTATTAGAAATTACACACTCTGAATAGCAGCAGCAAGGTTCTATGAAGGCTAGCTCTGTCCTTGGCACACTGATTGGCTACAGAGTTTGTCCAAGGTCACACAGATAATTTGTGACTGAAACTATATTGACTGAAGTTTAGTTTTCTTAACTTACTGTTACCGGAAAAATTGTCTTTACTCCTCTTAAAGAACAAGTACTTCTCTACAAACTGCCCGCCTTAGCAGCTCATTCTTAAAATCAACCAGGACACACAACTGCCTGACACTCTTGAAACCCAAATAGTCTCCTAGAGAGTACTGCCTATTAAATATATTTATTTGTATGTACTGCCTGTACTGCAATAACTGTCTGGCCCTGAAAGTACAGCAGAAGGTAATCTGGTTCAGTCCAATCCATCTCAATTTTACACTGCGTGCAGAGTTGTTATATTCCAGACTTCTAAATGTTCAGAGAAGTTTCCCCAGCCCTTGATGTTTTATGTATAATTAGACACACATTGTACAGCATGGGACCATTTAAATGTAACAGGACTTGTGCAGTGCTGAAGGAAATCTGCATTACAAAACAGCATATGATCCATCACAATCATATAGCTACATCAAAATTTCTGACCCATCACAGAAATGGCTTCAAAATGGTCTCAGATTAACATCAAAGAATCGCACACATTCTCCCAAGACCATGTCTTCCTTGCCTGTGCAGATCAATGTAGCTATAGCCATGAACAGGGCATAGGTGTCAGAGACTTTTTACAAGTGGGAGGGTCCAGGACAAAGATCTTTGTGGAAGGAGGTGGCTGAAACTGAAACACTGAGCTTCCCAACTCACTCTTGCTCCCACTCCCTTCCACATAAAAAGAGAAAAGAAGTGAAAATAGGTGGGGCTAAGCTTAAGTTTGAATAGGCAAGCACCTGGACCCTGCTCCTCCTGTTTCTTCTTCTCAGCAGAACCTCAGTGGCAGTGACTCTCAGGAAGTCTGAGCAATGGGACTTGGAATGGGGATGGCCCGTCCTCACCCAGCCGCTGTTACTGCCCTCTTCCACTGAGTAGACACCTCGAGACTGGACTACTGCAACGCGCTCTACATGGGGCTTCCCTTGTTCCTGGTTCGGAGACTGCAGCTAGCGCAGAATGCGGCGGCCCGGCTTCTCTCGGGGATGAGTTGTCGGGAGCACATAACACCTGTGCTCCGGACTCTGCACTGGTTGCCAGTAGTGTGCTGTGCAAGGTTCAAGGTTTTGGTGTTGCTCTATAAAGTCCTTCATGGTCTGGGCCCCTCGTACCTCAGGGACTGCCTCGTCCTCTGCGCCCCAGAGCGGCTCCTTCGGTCTACCGGGGTGCCTTCTTGGAGGTTCCCCGCGTTAAGCGGGGGGCCACAATGGAGAGGGCATTCTCAGTGGCTGCACCGTGCCTTTGGAACTCCCTCCCGGAGGAAGCTCACCTGACCCCAAGCCTTTTGACATTCCGGCGAAGTTGTAAAACCTGGCTGTTCGCCCAGGCCTTTGGGGAGGGTGGGTTAGGGTTTTTTATCTCCCTTAACCTATTTATTGTTTTATCATAATTCCCAGCCCTGTTTTAATACTTTTAATGTTTGTGTTTTGGAAAGTTTTAACTGTTTTAGATGTATTTTATATATGTGGTTGTTTTTTATTGTAAGCCGCCCCGAGCTGTTTTAGGAGGGGTGGGGTAGAAATTTGATAAATAAATAAATAAAATAAATTATTTTGTCAAGAAGTGAGGGGGCCATGGCCTCTCTTGTCTCAACTATCTCTCTCAAAATGTGGTTCTGTTTTGCAATAATAGGAGCTGAGTGGGAGGGAACTCTCAGGCACAGCAACAGGAAGGGACAGAGCTTGCCTGGTGCATGCTCAGAGCAGGGAAGGAATGGAAGCTAGGCAGCAAGGTCCTGGGTGACCTTCTGACTACTATAAGACTAATAAACCAGCCATTATCCTTTAACTGAGCTGTGTTGCTTCTGCTTCATGACACTTGGTGGTAGTGGTTAGCTGGACAGTCCCAGGAAGAGAGAGAGAAACTGAGTTTACATGACTGACTCATTCACCACCTGGAAACTTGGACTTTGCAGACCAGAACCTGGCACAAGAATGGGCTTGTTGGCGACAGGAATTTGGGCTGTATACGGAACTGGCCATGGTGGAGGCAGAAGAATCGAGGAAGGTAAAGCTGCTATTTTACCTTATCTGGTCCCACTGTTCGCACCAGTTTGAAGCTGATCCCAGCCTCTCCTTTGTCAGCTATCTTGAAGGTGCTTGAATCCCACTGTGTGCCTAAGTGCAAAAAGACTGGAGCACTACAAGTTTTTCATGTGGGACCCTGGGAAGGTGAAGACCTTGAGGCTTATGTGACTGAATTAAGGGCCCTAACTAACACATGCAAGTTTGGGTAGCTAGAGGACTCCCTAATTAAGGATAGGATTGTTTGCGGCACCGGAGACCGACAGCTCAGGGAAAGATTGTTCCACGAGAGTAAGCTGATGCTGAGCAAGTGTTTAAATATGGCGCAAGCTGCGGAGGCAGCCAAAGCACGTATGAACGTCCCGGGGACACTACAACATGAGGTGCAGCACAAGTGCTCTGAAAAGAAAACTAAAAGAAGGACAAGAGGGCCTCCCCAGGAAGGGCCTCGTGCCTTTTGTGGATGACATCGCAAGCCTGTGAAGGAGATGTGCCCTGCTTTTGGACAGCGCTGCATGGCATGTAATAAACTGAATAATTTTCGGAGTGTTTGCAGAGTATTTTGGCGGGAAAACCCAGTGCGACTCACACAGGAGGTGGAATCTGCTCTAATGGACAGAGAGGACGATGCAGAGATGATGACCATCTAACTGGCACCGCAACTGCACCATGTGAGAACTCTAGGAGACTTGCGGCCTGTGGTCATCTTTGCCTCAATGCAGATAGGGGGCAGGCTGATACGATTTCAGCTAGACAGTGGGGCATCCTGCAATGTGATCCCTTGGGAGAAACTTGATCCATGCACATAAATCAGGAAAAGTAGCTGGAACGGGAAACAATACAACTTGACATTCATTGTGGTGGAAGGTCAAGATCAACAACCACTTCTGGGATTCAGCATGATCCAGGCTATGGACTTAATTCGAATCCAACACCAGAACTTCGTACATGCCTGTCAACGAAAGCCGACGGTGTGGACAATGGACTCAGTCTTAGAGTACTATGGGGAGGTCTTTGGAGGAGATGGTTGTCTCAAGGGGGAAGAGCGGTTGGAAATCGATCAGGAGGTACCGCCAGTGTGCCTACCAAGGAGGAAGATACCTGTAGCTTTGAATGAGCCAGTTCGAAAAGAGCTATTGAGCCTGTGCAAAAGAGGCATAATTGCCGGGAGGCTTAAATTTCAAGCCCCGGCGGCTGCGCCGCAGGCCGCCAGCCGGCGGCTGCGAGCCAAAGGGACGCGGCCAAAGGGTGCGGCCCTTTGGGGCCCTTCGGGGCCAGGAGGGGGGGGAGGGGGGAAAGGGTTGTGGGGAACAAGTATGGAAGGGGGATAGGATAGGGGAAAAAGGAGGGAAGGGTGATGGGGGAGTAGTACCCATGTTGTTGATGGAGAGGAGGGGGGGGAGGAGCAGGAAGGAGTGGTGGTTTGTGGGGTAAAGGGTAGGGGAATGGTGGAACAAGATTATTGGAGAGTTGTGAGGAAAGGAAAAGAGGAGTTAGGTTGTGATGGGGTATCGTGGGTAGGGTTAGGCGAGGAATTAGGAGAGTGGGAAGAACTGGACAATTTGGTACTAATAAGTGATGTGGGTTTAGTGGGGCCACCTCCCCCTGGTGAGAGGGGGGTGGAGGTGGTAAGGTTTGTTATAGAGGCAGCAGGAGATAAGATAGAGGTAGGAGGGATGTACCCGGTATTTGTGGGAGAGGTTATTGAGTGGGATATAGGCTAGGTGGGTATGTGGCTATGTAGTGGTAGGAGTGTTGAGTAGGGTTTTTGTATAGATATTTGTGAATTTTTTGATTGTGGTTTCGTTAATATGGGAAGCCTGTAGCTCCTTGGCCTATTTTGGGGCCTAAGGGGTGGGGGATGGGCATTGTTGTTGAATGTTGTAATGTTAGCTGGCCCTCCCGGTGAGAGAGGGGGGAGCCAGCTGAGTATCCTGGTGGGAGCAGGATACATGGAGGTTGGGGCCACCGCCTGAATGTAGGGGTGGCCAGATAGGCTAGGATGGGATTTTGTGAATTTGGGTTATTATTGAAGTAATGTATTGTATTGAGACTGTGTGCTGGACCCCTGCGTGGGTTTGGTTTTTCCAGCGAATGTATAATTTTTGTTGTGCGCCGCCTCGAGTCCTTGGAGATGAGGCGGGATATAAATAAATATGACGTGACATGACATGACATAATTAAAGCAGAGTAGTCCAATACCCCATGGGTAGGCAGCATGCTAGTAGTGAAGAAGCCATTGGGCAACCTACACATTTGTATAGACCCCAAGTCGCTGAACAAGGTATTGAAAAGATCACACTACCCATTACCCACCATCAAGGATGTCCTGCTGGAACTAGCAAAAGCCTATCTCTTCACTGTCTGTGATGTATGGGATGGATTCTGGCACAAAAAGTTGGATGAAAAATCCAGAAAACCGACAATATTTGCAACATCCTTCAGATGTTATAGGTGGTTTTGCATGCCAATTGGAAACTCTCTGGCTCCAGAGATCTTCAAGAGATGATTACATCAGGCCCTGAAAGGACTGTCAGGGGTCAAAGCGATTTGCAGATGACATACTACAGGGAAGGACCAAATGACAAGGAAGCTGAACAAGACCATGATGAAAAACTGGAGAGATTACTGGAGAGGTGCAAAGACAGAAATGTAAAACTCAACCCTAATAAGATGAGGTTGAAACCGCACCAAGTTGCATATATCAGACATATACTGTCCGCAGAGGGGCTGCGACCTGATCCCAAGAAAATAGAAGCCATCATAGAGATGCCTCCACCAGCCGACAAGAAAGGGGTACAATGCCTAATAGGAATGGTTAACTACCTCTCAAAATACTACTCAAAC
>QEPC01005770.1:2479929-2522700 GCA_003113815.1 Sphenodon punctatus | reverse complement strand
TTGGCTACCCCTTGTTGAAGGGAAGATTTAGTTTTGTAGCTTTCTGGGATCGTTTTAGGTATAGGCCTCACTGGAGCTCTAACCAGGCACAGCTATTCCCAGTGCATCCACGATAAAAATTTAAATAAAAAAATGTTTTGTCCTTGCTTAGTTATCCTTCCTTTCCCCTGTGTTTGTTCTCTGTCTTACTGCTACAGCCTTTCCCTTTGCGTATGGTTTCCCGTGTTCCTCCTTCCCTTGTGGCTTGTATAACCTTGGTCTCACTTATTGCACCGTTGCTTGGGGTGTTGCCTCCCTAACAGCACACCTGTTTCCCCCCCTGTCTCTTGCACTTTCTTAGTCCCGTACATATTGTTTCTTTTCCTTCACTCCTCTAGCCATAGCTCTGTTCCTGTCTTGCTAAACGTCTGGTTTCCTTCATTGCCTTGTTTAGTCAGAGGGTACAAACAAACGTGACACTAACCCACTCTGGCCAGCTTTGTCCTGCCGTGGCCTGTGGGTCACTGTCGTGTTTGTGCTCAGCCCCCCCCCCTCGATGTTTTTCCAGACTGGCCCTGGGTGCGTTGGCAACTAGTCCAGGCTCTCACCTTGGCAAAGTGCCAAAGTCACAGTCCAGGCTACTGCCCCCCCACCCCGCACGCACACCTTGGTCAGTCCAGAGCAAAGTGGGCCAGAGTAGGTTAGAATGTATGTTCTGATCTGCCATGACCCAGCCTGTCATGGATTGACTGCCTATCATGACAGGAGAGCGGGGCACTGGGTATAGTCTGGGACCCACCACAGCCAGGGTCACATGTAGTTGGTTCCCTGATCTGACCCTGGCCGTATCGGCAGTGTGGCGGGTGGTGACCTCACCCAGCCCATGTTCTTGCTGCTCCACTGTCACTTTGGTTTTTACCTTTTGTCTGTTTATTGCTTGTCCCCCTTCTTGCCTCTCTTGGTTCTCGTTCCTTGTTTTATGTTTGTGTGGCCTTATTCCTGCCGCCTTCCTTGTTCTCTGGACTTGGGAGGTTCCCAGTGATGATCTTGGCCACAGCCTCAGAGCTCAGCCATCACTAGAGGCTGAAGGAATGTTAACCCTGTAGGCAGCTCCCGGTTTCCGTAGTTTCTATCTGCCTTGTAGTCTGCCAGGTGTCTGCCCGTTCCCTCTCAGCTCTGTCTTCCCAGTTTGGGGTTCTTAACACTTCCCTATAGCTCCCTGATAGTGCTCCTAGGGACCCGAATCCTGATTCCCTTTATGGTTCCTGGCTGTGTTTCTGACAAAAGTCCACAATTCTACATGAAGAAATGATTTAATACGTCATAAAGCCATGGTAGTCAGTTCTAAATCTAATGGAAAGACTGCTATTAACCTCAATCATTTATTAGAAAAGTTTAAATGAGATATATTTTAAAATTCTGTTTCTTCCCTCTCTGACGCCAGTAAAGTCAATGGGATTGCATTTGTTGTAAATCAGAGGGAAACTTTGTTACTATATGGATAGATTTTNTTTGGAAGTAAAACTAAAAGGTTTTGCAAGTAAATTAAGGGGGTGATAAAATGGGCATCTTTACATCGTGGGGGTGACCACCCACAGACCTACCTATACTACATAGTGGGATCCCAGTGCTCAGGATGAGGAGAGTACTTGGGATTTCCTTGCCAGTCATCTAAAAGCACCCAACGACTGCTGTGTGTGTCATTTTTTTCACCTTTCTCTTTAAACTCAGCCATTCCATCCACCCAAAGGGATATCTCCATCACCAAGGCCCTGGCCTTTTCAAAACATACAGCTGCTCCTCAGAAACTCAGCAACCAGGGCCACAGAGCATTGGCTCCACCAGCCAAACAAAAAGCAGGAAAGTCAAGGAGAGGTGAGGCTCACCCGGAGAGATGCTTCAAAGGGGCATGTCTTGTGGCTCTTGGTCATATGAAGATTTCTTGTACGTGGCTTTTGGGGTTGGAAACTTTGTTCACCCCTGCTCTAGATCATACTTTGGATGGACCACCAGGCTCTTCACAAGCCAGTAAGAGAACAAGGATGTTGAAGAATAAGCTACCTTTTTAGTTTAGGAGGCATTTCTGCAATTAAATAACCAGGAAGACCTTTTTAAAAATGGCAACCAAGAGCATGCCAGGAAGGGTTGCATTTCAGAACCAACAACAAAATTCACTCAACTCAAGGATCCGGTTTCCTGGGTGTGGTTCTTCCTCCAGCTGCCTTTGCAAGCTAGCTAGCCAAGTCCTTAAACCACAGAGTACTCACAACAATCAACACAACCACTCCTATAGGTCACCATTGTTGGGACTAAACTCTACCCTGACAAACACAACAACTTACCATGGACCTTGAAAGATGCTAAAATTATTAAATTAACAATTGAAAAAGATAAATTGGAAGTGGAAATTGAGAGGCACGCTATCACGATCACATACTGCAAGGCCGTATTTGTGTTTTGAAGATGGAAGCCAAAAGGGCTTTTGTGTTTTATCTAAACCCGAATGCACAGCTCTATTATTGTTGTTGAAGTCACAGCTGGCATTGGGTGTAAAAACATGTGTGACACTGGCCCAGTTAGGCCCAGTGTGGCCCATCTGGGCCAGCATGACAGTGGGACATCTGTTTGTGGCCCGCCAGATGTGGACCCAGTTCCTACCCCAGTCGGGTTGGAGCCAGGAAGGAAATTTGGGCCTGGTACAAGTCAAATCCACAGTCTGTGCTCAGCTCCCACCCAGCCAGGACACAGTGGGTGAGCAACGTGGGAATGTGGGTTCCCAGGCAGATTCCTACCGGTGTCCGGGAGCTTGCCATGATAGCAAGCCATGGCTGCTTGTGATAGGCAGCCAAGACTGTCTGTCATGGCAGGGGGACAGAGTGATGTTGAGAACACGGCCGAGTGGCTGCACATCACTCCCTCCCAGGGTAGGCTGCGGGGAACGTTTGTTCCCATGGCCAGAGCGTACCTGGCTAGGGGGAAGCTCTCCCCCGCGTGGGACACTCATTGCCCCTCCTTGGTTCATGTAACATTCTATGGCTATTTGTGCAGACTCTGCATTGCAGTACTATAGGTAAATCTTTGGTTGTAATTCTGCTCCATTAAATTCAATAGGAGTTTTGCTATTGACTTTCCTGGGTTTAGGACTGTAGCCTTTATCATCTGTAGCGGAAACATGGTCAGCAGATCCAAACTATCACAGATTCATTGACCATGCCCCATCCTCTTCCTTAGCTCATACTGACCTATTCCACAATCCCCTGTACACTTAGAGAAACAATCTCATTTGAAAGAAGGGTGTGCACCAGGACCCCATGTCATTTTGCATTTTTGTTACTGATATTGCTATTTTTCGTTATTGATATAACGAAAACAATGTGCACACCCCTAATTGAAAGAAATACTACTCTGAAATGGAGAGGCCTCTTGCAAAACCTGGCTCAGAGCCTCTGTGCCATGAATTTGAGTCCTGGCACAACCAATAGGTTTTAGTCCAAAGGCTGCAGAAAAATGCTATGGAATCTTGGAGCCATAAATAGGCAGTCAGAAGAACCATGAAGCACCTAACTGAATACATGGTACTTTTGACACCTGCATTACCTATATAATGTCTGGTTCTGTCCGAATCTCTCATTTTAATCATGAGATACATGCCAGGCTACAATGTTAAAGCATGTGCACTTCCTTCAGTCAAGCTGTACAGTGGCAAAGGGGAAACCTCTGCATCCGTCCTGCCTTTTTTTTTTTTTTTTTTTAAAGCAGTGGTTGGTTTTGATAGAAGCTAAACACTCAGAACTGGAAAGCTCATTAATCCAGATTTGAAGTTGTCAGGTCTTGGACAGAGGGTCGTTGCATAGTAGGGATGGGCGAACGCGGTTCGGAAGTTCGGAGTTCGGCCCGAACTCGGCCTGTTCGGATGACTGAACCCGAACACAAACTGACTGAACTCAATTCCAAATGTCGAAATGACCGAATAGTTCGGTCAGTTCGGATCGCGTTTGGGAGCGTTGGGGTGGCAAAAACATGTGACTGGAAGGCAAAACGTGCCAGGGAGGGGNCAGGGAGGGGGAGTCAGCTGAGGAGCAGACTTCCAGGCACCAGGGGTGGAGAGGCTTGGAGTAGCAGCCAGCCTGCCCAATCACCATCCCTTTTTGCCTCAGACCACTGGCTTCGCAGTCTGCGACTAGCCACGGGCTAGGCTGCACGGAGCCAATGGGGCTTGCGGTGAGGCGGGCACAGCAAGAAACAAAACTGATTGCCTCCCCCCTTCCCAACATCTTCTGAGCTAGTCACTGTTCCTGAACAGCAGGCGTTTCAGAAGGCTCCCTCTCGCCCAGCAGTTTTTGTTCCTTCCTATTCTGAATCTGATACCATCCTTCTCCTATTTCACCCATCCAACCCATTTATCTCCATATTATCATTTATTTAGATTATATTAGATAGATTTAGGTGTTATTTTTTGTTTTTATGTGCTTTTTATTTAGGTGCTTTATTACTGTCACTCAGATGTACTGATAGCACAGTATTCTACTTAGAAAAATAGCTTATGTTGTCTGCCCCTTGAAATAAAATCTAGATGAACAAAAACCAAATAGTACAGGCAATCTGGGTTTCTTGGCCCATATGACACATTCAGTCAGCATACAGAATCGAGGCAGCATAGTAAAAGGCATTTTCTTTCAAGGCTTAAATTTATTCTACTGTTTATTTTCACTTTCTGGGACACTAAAAATTTACTTCCTTATAATGTACACTTAAGGCTGCAACCAGCCAGGGGGGCAAGAAAACACTGGTTCTTCATAGATATGACCTTGGAATGAAGGTCAGATTAAAGTAGATGCTTCAGATGCTTGGAGCTAGGAGTTGTCTACTTGAGTTGCCCTTAAGGGCTATTGCAGTATTGTTGCATATAATTAATTTTGTTAGAAGATATATTATTCTATGGACTCTCTGTCCGTTTATTCGGACACTGGGAGCAATCTGGCGTATGGCCAGCAGGAGGCAGCAGTAAGTTTTCAACTGGGCATGCGTAGGGCCATTGCTTCCTCGCTTCCCCAGTTGAAAATCTGCCTCCGGCGAGATAGGCGCTGCAGCAGGGTGCTCTGCACCCGTTCAGAGCCTTGTGCTTTCCTTGAATTTCGAAGAGTTTCTATTTTCAAAGTTAAAGTTGTGAGGCTGCTGCCTCTGTTACTGTGCCTCTGAGTGCCAACGACAGCGGCACCGGTGATACCCCTGGATCCAGCCCACTGGGTTTGGACAGGGGCAAAGTGGGTTCAGTGTTTCTTACAGGGTCCAAGGTGAAACTACACCCCTGCTCCCGCCTGGTCTCGATCACACAGCACAAATCAACGCAACCATGGATCCAGATCTCAAAGGTTCCAGGCCCCAACGCATTTCACCAAATGATCTAGGTCTCCCAACTACAAACAGGACTCCTGACTGCTCCGAGCCCTGTTCCCCAAGCTCTCCTCTCCTCGGCGCCTGCCTCCAGCTCTTTGCAAACAGATGGGAGGACGCAACCATAGACACCTAGGTTGTCCAAACGGTCCAGAGGGGATATGTGTTCGAACTCAGGTACACTCCCAGGGAGTTCTTTTGCGTATCCCCTTGCTCTCGCAACCCAGCCAAACAACTTGCCATTTGGGCACGAAATCTCCAGGCTCCTACAGATCGGGGCAATAGAGCCCGTGCCACCACCAGAATGGGGAGAGGACCTTTACTCCATCCTCTTCCTTGTCGAAAAGCGGAACGGGGACTGGAGGGCAGTTCTCGATCTAAAACGCCTCAACGAAGTGGTAAAAGCTCAATGATTATAGATGGAGACCCTCTCCTCGATCACTCTAGCTCTAACGGCAGGGGATTGGCTGGCTTCCCTTGATCTCTGGGATGTCTACCTACACGTCCCCATCCCTCCAGCTTACAGATGGTGGCTCTGCTTCTGCTACCGGAACCAGCACTGGCAGTATCGAGCCCTGTCCTTCGGCCTTGCATTCTCCCTTCAGATGTTCATCAAGGTACTGGTGCCGCTCATAGCGAACCTGTGTCTGGAAGGCATCATGATCTTCCCATACTTGGACGATCTGCTCATCAAGGCCCCGACAAGAGTTCTCACCCTCAGGCACGTGCACTGCTCCATCGAGTATCTGTCTCACCACGGATTTGTGGTCAACGCAGAAAAGAGCCATCTCTCACCCACTCAGTGGCTGGAACATCTGGGGGTAATCTTCGACACCATCGACAACAGGTTTTTCATTCCACCACAATGTCAACTCATGCTCTGAACGCTGATCACGCGGATCCGGGCTTGTCCTTTTACGCCCCTGGTAACGCATCCCTCTTAGAGCTCATGATTTCGTGCATTCGCCATCTTCACTGGGCACGTTTCCATTCCTGTCCTCTTCAACAGTGCCTACGTCTGTGGCAGACACTTCTGATATCAGACATGACTGTCTATCTCTCCATCAGCCGGAAGGTCCTGAACTCGCTGCATTGGTGGATACACCCTCTTCGATTCCTGAACGGAGTCCCTCTCATGGAGTCAGACTGCATGCAACTCACCACAGACACCAGTCTCCTTGGCTGGGGGCCCCACCTGAACATGGAGGCCACCCAGGGCACTTGGTCAGGCGCAGACGGCTCGCACAGCATGAACTGGCTAGAGCTCAAGGCCATCCGACTAGCCCTATGGCACGTCTCTCTGCACGTGAAGGGACACCATGTACTTGTCTTCACCGACAAAACGACTGCCAAGGTGTATGTCAACAACCAAGGAGGGTCCCGCTCCCCCTCGCTACATGTGGAAGCCACTCGACTCCTGTGCTGGGTGGAGAATAATTTCCTGTCCCTGTCAGCACTGCATATAAGAGGGGTAGACAATGTGGAAGCAGACTGGCTCAGCCGCAGACAGTTGGACCTGGGAGAATGGTCCCTCAGCCCCTTGGTCTTCCGGCTCATTGTCTCCAGATATGGTCAGCCCATACTCGACCTCTTTGCATCCCACGCAAACGCCAAAGTGGCCTGCTTCTTCAGCCGGTATCCTCATTCCCGAGCTGAAGCGTATGACACACTCAGCCAGAGATGGCCCCTGGGGACGCTATATCATGCCTTTCCCCCGTTTTCCCTTCTCAGTAGAGTGCTACACAGATGTAAGCAGCAGAGAGCCACGGTTATTCTGGTGGCTCCGTACTGGCCTCGCAGACCCTGGTTCCCGGATCTCCTCCACCTCTCAGCGGGACAGCACCTTCATCTCCCCACCTCACTGGAGCTGCTGTCCCAGGGACCTCTATTTTACCAGCAGCCTCAGTTCCTGAAACTGACAGCTTGACTCTTGAGACCCTAGCTCTCTGATGCCTGGGGTACTCTGACACCATTATTGAAATGCTGCTCGCTGTCAAACGCCAGTCCACACAGCGGATCTACCAATGCACCTGGAAGGTGCTTGCGACGTGGTGTTGCTCTCATGGAATTCCTTCACAATTCCCCTCTATTGCATACGTGCTGCAATTCCTGAAAGACGGTTTACACAAGGGCCTCAGACCTAACACCTTGACCAGGCAGCTTGCTGCCATTAACAGCACGCTGGGGTCCTGTAGTGGTCTCCAACTCTCTGCCCACCCTCACATCAGGCAGTTCTTGAGGGCGGCTTGCAAAATCTCCCCCCCAGTTGTTCACCAATTTCCTTCCTGGAACTGGAACATGTTGCTTCAGGCCCTGACTGAGCCCCTTTTCAAACCCGTCCAGGAGGTTTCCCTTTACTTCCTGTCTATTAAGGTCATCTTCCTGATTTCCATCACGGCTGCTAGAAGGGTGTCTGAGATTGGGGCCCTCTCCATGGACCCTTCTCTCTGTTCTTTCAGAAAGGAGTCTGTCGTTCCTTCCTTCCTACCTAAGGTAGCCGCCTCGTTTCACCTGTCACAGGTATGTGATCATACCTTCCTTTTGCCCATGCCATCGCCATCGCCTAGAAAGAATATGGCACACTCTCGACCTCCATCGAGCCCATAAAATGTACCTCGAGCGTACGTCTACCTTCCGACGCACCTCGAGACTGCTCGTTAGTTATTACCCTAGATCCAAGGGCAAGGCAGCATCCAAGTCGGTCATTTCATGCTGGATTTCTGCTTGCATTGCCAATGCCTATAGGGCTGTGGGGTTGCCCCCTCCTCCCAAAGTCCTTGCCCATTCTACTCGAGGGGCGGCTACTAATTGGGCCTTTCGATCTCGAGCTCCCTGATCTGAGATTTGTCAGGCTGCTACGTGGAGGACTCCCCATACCTTCACTAAACATTACAAAATTGATCTTTTTGATTCTGCTGAAGCCTCCTTTGGGCAGAGGGTTTTACAAGGGGTCCTAATTGATACGGTTTAGAGTCCCCCCCCCCATATGCCAAATTCCTTTACTGCTTTTTACCCCCCAGTGTCCGAATAAATGGACAGAGAGTCCATAGAACGGACAATTGGGTCCCTTACCTTGGGAATTGTCCTTCTGTGGACTCGATGGGAGGTTATTCGGCCTACCCTGACTTCATGCCTTTTTGACCATCTTCTCAGTCTTTCCCTTCGCGGGTGTTTTCCTGTGTATTTCCTGCCTGTTTCAGGTGTAGGGGTTGTTTGTATGTTCTTATGTTTTTCAGATCTTCCTTCTCCGTTCACTTTATACACCTGGGGAAGCGATTGAGCAATGGCCCTACGCAGATCGTAAGCTCTTGGGTAGGGACCGTGTCTATCTTGTTTTTTGTAAAGCTGCCTCCTGCTGGCCATACTCCAGATTGCTCCCAGTGTCCGAATAACCTCCCATCGAGTCCACAGAAGGACAATTCGCAAGGTAAGGGACCCAATTGTCCGTTTTCAGTGGGCTTCCTTGTAGTAAAACATAGAATTATTTTTGTTGTTGTGAAATGGTGACTGGAGCCTTCTGTTTAACAGAAAACAAATCTATGATCTTGGTTCTATTGCAGATGTTTAACCATCTAGAGCAAAAAAAATACACTGTGCTTTGGGAGCGTTTCTTACCGTATCAGTGATTTTATGTATATTGAGTGTTGGGGTAGATGGAAAATCCATACTGGACATTATTACTTCCAGTCATCCCTAGGTAAATATTTTTGGTGTAAAGCTTTTCTCTATTTCATCAGGTGGTTCTCTTTCATACTTTTCAACCATCCCTATTTAGGAGGGACAGTCCCTCTTTGGGTGCTGAATCCCACTGTCCGTCTAGACTAGTATCCAAGCCTCAGTATTCATTTCTTTTCTGGGACAATGATGGAATGACTTGAGAAGAGATGATGGAATGACAAGAAACTATGGCCACTTTCAGACATACCCCCCTCCCGCGCATATTTGGGCTGCAGGGTGGAATATGCAGCCCAAATATGCGTGGGGATCGGCTGGTCTCAAAGCCTCCCGCCCCCCAATGTGGCTTTGCCAGCAGGCATGCAGAACTCGATTTCCTGCTCGGGGGGGGGGGGCGGCTTTCAGACCAGCTGTTCCCCGTGCATATTCGGGTTGCGTATTTCACCCTGCAGCCCAAATATGCGCGGGAGGGGGGCAGATATGCGCATGGATACTGCATGCAATACTCAAGGTACAGTCACACCATGGGATGTATATAGTGGCATTATGACATTTTCAGTTTTATTCTCTATTCCTTTATAAATAATTCCTAACATTCGGTTTGCTTTTTTGACTTCTGCTGCACATTAAGCTGAGGATTTCAATGTATTGTCCACAATGACTCCAAGGTCCTTTTCCTGAGTGGTAACTCCTAATCTAGAATCCAGCATTGTTTACATGTAGTTTGGAATGGATTGTTTCCCCCTATGTGTATCACTTTGCTCTTGTCCACATTAAATTTGATCTGCCATTTGGATGCCCAGTCTCGCAGGATCCTCCTGCAGTTCTTCAAAGTCTGCTTGTGTTTTAACTACCTTAAATAACTTGGTGTCATCTGCAGATTTGATCACCTCATTCTTTACTCCTTTTTCTAGATCATGAATGAATACATTAAACAACACTGGTCCCGGTCCAGTTCCCTGGGACATGACACTATTTACTTTTCTCCATTGTGAAAACTGACCATTAAATCCTACTCTTTGCTTCCTATCCTTTAACCAGTTTCCAGTCCACAATAGGACACTGCCTCCTATACTATGACTTTTGAATGTCCTCAAGAGTCTCTCATGAACGACCTTATAAAATGCTTTCAGAAAATCCAGGTACGCTATATTGAGTCTTGACCAGCACACCATTATTTGCATACTTATTTACACCCTCAAAAATCCCAATAGATTAGTAAGGCACAACTTCCTTTTGCTAAAACCATGTTGATTCTTCCCCATTAAGCCATGCTTATCAATATGCCCAGTAGTTCTGTTGTTAATTGTTTCCACCTTTTTGCCCGGCACTGATGTTGGGCTCACCGGTTTGTAGTTTCCAGGATTGCCTCTGGAGCCCTTTAAATATATGTTTGTAGTTTCCAGGATCGCCTCTGGAACCCTTTAAGTTTTAGTATTATGAGTTGACTTGAGTCCAGCTTGAGAAACAGTGCCATCAGCAGAAGGAGCTGATAATATGACTATCATAAGGAAAAATCTCTGCGGGTAGGTAGCATAGAATGGGAAGTAGCAAAAGTAAGAAGCAAATTGCTTATGGAAGTTATATGCCTTATAGCAAGGGGAAAGGTAGAATGCCATGACTGAGCCCATCACTAACAAGATATGATTTACACATGCACATACTTTTCCCTAGTCTAGACAAGCCCTCCGCTGGTTGCCTCTATAAAAGAGAGATCATCTGGCTATTTGTACATGCTTTAAGATAATAAGATAAGGATTGCTGGATGGCAGCAAAGTGCTATAGAATTAATTTGTGTTTAGGAAATGTTAACGATAAATTGATTTAATGGGTTAAATGTTAAAATAGGCTGGATAAATCACACACACACACACACACCCACACCAACTTTGGAGAATGATCTTATTTGGAATTCTTGTGACTAGAAGGCAGAAGTAACCAGGTGTAATTTTTTGGCTTTTCTCCTATTAGTGTTTTCATGTAAAAGGTATTATAGTGGGGGAAATAATAAGAGGAATTCATTCCTGCCAGGAAGGGAATAAAAAAAAGTCAGCATAGTTAGTTCAGTTTTAGCGATTATGTGCTGTGAAACATTCCCAACATTACAACACAGGGAAAACAAAAGAGATGCAGTCTTGGTATTAAAATATGTTTTTAAAATGGGGGGAAATCCTTCAACTACATGGCTAAAAATAACAACAGAAAAGCCGGAATGGTAAACAAGAAGTTATAGATCAGAGTGCACCTTTTAGTTGAATGATTTTATGTATTAATCTTGCAAAGCCTTTGTGCATACCATTTAACAGTGGATTTATTTTTCTAGGATGATCTATTCCTTTTTAATTTTTGTGGCAGTTATGTCGTGGATCGTTGAAGATGATTTGGAAGCTGTTCCTCTCTGTTGCTTTGATTGTTGGTTGGTGCAATTCAATCTCGTTTGCTGGAGGAAAATGCTGGGGCAATTTTCATTTATGATACTGAAAGGGTGGGGGGGGGGGCATGCTTTGGACTCTGTCTAAAAAGAGAAGCTCCCTTTGCTGATGTGATTTGTTAACAAATGATTAGAGATTGAGATGAATAAGAAGAGATTTAGCAGTTACTTTAGCTAGGGACACGGTCAGACAAATAGTTAAGACAAACAAGATTGATTTAATAAACCTTCAACTCAGTTTAAATCTTATACTGTTCATACAAACAGGGTTTTAAACTGAAGCTATTCAGGAGGAAAAAGGAGTACGTACGCCTGAAAAAGCAGGAGTATATACTGTGTCTCCTTCAGTTTTTGGTTGTACTGTTCGTCTGAACCTTGGGGTTTTAGGGACACACAGAGCTCAGTCCCAGCTCCCTCTGCGCAGTCTATCCAGCATGGGATTGGCAGACCGGGAGTAGTTATTTCAGTTTATTAATTAAACTGATTTAGTTACTTCAGTTTAGCTGTTCATCTGAACACTTCAAAAGGGGTGTAGTTGCTTCAGTTTAATAAAACTAATTGAATAACTTCTGTTTAACCCTGTTCGTCTGAAAGTACCCTTTGTTAAATATTAAAGGCAAGGGCGTAGCTACAAGAGGGACAGATAGTACAGTTGCACTGGGCCCATTCTGACCTAGCTACACCACTGGTTAAAGGAGCTGTTGGTTAATCCTCTAGCTTCAGGGAAAAGATTGAAAAACAGATGGGGTCAGGAAGCTTGTGCTTCCCAGGGATGGATGGGGAAGACTGGGGTTGGGAGCAGGGGGTTCTTCTCTCCTTTCTCATGCCTGATGTTGCACCAGGAGAATAGGCCTAGGATTAGAGGAAATCTAGGCGTAGAACAGGTGTGGGGAACCTTTTCCCTCCTGGGGGCCACTTGGAAATTAGTGCAAGCTCTGAGGGGCACTTTCCTGTAGCTTGGTCACGTGTCACAGTCCTAATTTGAATTTTACAGTTCTCAATTGTAACATTACATACATGTGGAACCTTTTGCATTACATATTTACCAGACTTGTAGTCTACATATAGGCCTGTGTTACACGTGTGTGACCCTATGTTCCTCCGTGACAGGGATGTTGAGGGGTGGGATGTTTAAGGGGTGCACTCAAGAAAAGGGGAGCCTGGATCATAGATTTGTGCCAGTGATCTGTCCCCTGTTCTTGTGTGCACGGCCTCATCTCTGCTTCCTTACCCCTTGCTCAGGTTTTTCAGTGGTAGGAACTGGATGCAAGGGCCAGATCCAGGCACTAGAGAGGGGCCACACAAAAACTTGTCACAGGCCTTATTTGGCCCCCGGACCTGAGGTTCCGTATCCCTGGCCTAGAAGAAGTAGCACAACCAGTCAGTTTCCAGCCCCTTGCCTTTGGAGAGCCCTTTATCTGTGTCCTCTTTAGTCCGGGACGTTGTCTTGAATTGAAATGAATTAATCTCTCATCATTTCTCCATAGCATTTAATAGCCTGGTTTAGATGCCGGATGGAAAAAATGACTTGCCTTTTAAAGACTACCCAAGGACAATGTATACAATATTGGAATTGATGATGGGTGCGATTGATTTTCCGGCTGCTGTAGACACAGCTGCTCCACCAGTGATTTATGTGAGTTACGTTGTCTACATGATATTCACCTACCTGCTAATGTTCAACATACTGATTGGGATGATGGATGACCCATACTGGAGAGCAGTATGAAAAAGAGAGGCGCTGTAGAGAGGACAGGATTGGAGGAAGAGCATGTATGTATAGTCGAGACTGTAGAGAAACCGACAGAAAGAGGCAACAAAAGGTCTTAAAGGACAAGAGTGTGATTGCCAGCTCAGAAACCCAGAGGGGGTGGGGCCATGTCGAAGAGGGTGTGGCAAAGGAGTTTCCACACCCCTTTCTGACATAACCCCTCCCCTTACAGAGCGTCATGTTGTCACAGCGCTCTGCAAGGGGCAAGATGAGACCATGTTGGAAAGGCAGTGGGAAAAGGACGATGTTGTGACTCTTTTTGATATAACCCGGCCTTTTACAGAGCATCGTGACATTACAGTCCTCTGCACGGGGTGGGGGTGCTTCAGAAAGAGGCAGGACAAAGAGGCTGCTATGCTTCCTGTCTGGTGTCCCCTACCCATCATGGTGCTCCCTAAGGATGGGGGCAGGAAAGTTCCTATGTCCCCGCCTCTTTCCAGACATGACTGCCCCAGAAGCCCCAACCCTTTGGGCTAGCCATTGGTGGCCAGGTGGAATGCAAGAATTCGATGTATATCGCATTTGCAAAACGGCAACAGACATTTAACTATCTCACTATTGATGGGTTTAGCCATTTTGAAGACAGACAAAATTTGACATGTTGGCGGCCTTGGTACCCAGATACTTGCAGCCAATAAAACTGCTGCCTGCTGATTGTGCTGACGAAAGATGATCAACACAACCTTGTGTCAAACTCCGTTGTCATCGACAATGGGTGAAAACAGATGTGCAGGCAGCACAACGAACTGTTCACATTTATACCCCGCCCTTCCCTGAAGGCTCAGAGCAGCTTAGAACACAAATACAATTTTAAGATCATATATTTTATATGGTCATTGATGGGGTCTGCCCTCCGTTGGTTCCTCAGGTTCGTAGTTGGGGGTGCTTCTTGACTCATGGCTCCGCCAGGATGCCAAGTGGCGGTTGTGGTGAAGGGAGCATTTTGCCAATTACATCTGGTGTGTCGGCTTTGGTCGTATGTCTCAGACACGGATCTAGCCACCACCATCCATGCTTTCATCACCTCAAGGCTGGACTATTGCAATGCGCTCTACATGGGGCTACCCTTGGTGATGGTCCAGAGACTGCAGCTGGTGCAGAACACGGCGGCCCATCTCCTCACGAAGACGGGTCACCATGAATGCTTTACACCAGTGCTTCGTTCTTTGCACTGGCTGCCTATAGTCTTCCAGGCGTGATTCGAGATGTTGGTTTTGACCTATCAAGCCCTAAATGGCCTGGCCCCCACTTATCTGCAGGACCGGCTCACCCCCTGGATCCTGAACCAGCCCCTGCGGTTGGCTGGGGATGCCTCCCTCAGAGTCCCCCAGGTATCTTGGATAGCAATGATGGGGGTTGGGGGAGTTCTTAGTGGTTGCACCGTGACTGTGGAACTCCCGCCCGACAGAGGTCCGCCTGGCCCCTGACCTTCCCTCTTTCTGAAGACAGTGTAAAACCTGGCTGTTCCGCCAGGCTTTCAGTGAGGGGGGGGGGCTGTTGTGAGGGGGGAAGGTTTTTTTGGCTCTGCCTGGGGTTTATTTATTATTGATTTCATAGTGTTTTTATATTTTTGCTATTTGGCTGCCCCAAGCTGCTGTAGCCGGAGGGGGCGGCCAAGAAATCAAACAAACAAATAAATAATAATATAATATACAATACAGTAAAAAAAAACCTACCCAATCCAGCCCCAACCCCCTGACCGCCTCCCACCCACTCCCTATCCCTGACCACCAAAAGCTTTAATAAAAAGAAAGATCTTGCACCGCCCCCGAAAGATGCTTGGACTCAGACAAACCTCCAGCAGGAGCACCCCCTCCATCAGCTGCTTGGCGGCAACAACCGAGAATGCCCTCTTGCAAGCCCCCATCATATGGACAAGGGTGGTGGATGGAACCCACAGGCGGGTGCTCCCGGCTGACTGCAGAGTGCAGAGGCCACAGCGGGGCATGGTGGGACAGGCGGTCTTTCAGATAAGTGGGGAATATGTAAGATAAAGCACCAGCTGTTTGGGCCTTAATTGTAATACACTTCAGGTTGCCAGATGCCCCTTATTTTAAGGGAAAATCCCTTATTTCAGAACCCCACCCACAGGGCCAGCCCCAGGGGTTACAGGACTATGGGGTGGGGGGTATGTGTGAAGTCTTGGTGCAGGACCTAATTTTCATCATTTCAGTCATTTGTCCTAATATCTGCATGCACTTTATCAGCCCTTTACTTTACCCTTTAGCTTTCGCAGACTTGCTCGTTAGGGTGGGGCACAGGCTGGTGTGGGGCCATGTGCGACTGCACACGCCTAGGACCAGCCCTGCCCTGCTCACAGCACTACAGAACATACTGGTTGTACCTCATTTCAGTGCCCTACAGCTCTGTGGAACATGAGCGGTCTTGGGCAAGTTCCAACCTCTCCGCTTAGAGAGCCAGTGTGGTGGCAGTGGATAAGATGCTGGGTTTATGTTTATGTTTATTCAAAATTTATAACCCGCCCCCTCCTGCCAAATGGCAGCTTGGGGTGGCGTACAAAAAGACAATTAAAAACATATGATAAAAAAAATATCATACAATATAAAAACAATTTAAAATCATCAAACAAACGAGGCCCGACTGAAACCCACTACCTCCTCCCCCCAAAAGAAAGAATCCCCCCACCCACCCGCTACCCGTCTCCCTCACCAAATGCCTGGCAAAACAGCCAGGTCTTACATGGTCTGCGGAAGGAGGAGAGATCCAGAGAGAGGTGAATCTCCACTGAGAGGGAGTTCCACGGTTGTGGTGCGGCCACCGAGAATGCTCCCTCAAACGTTGCCGCTCGGAAGACTCGGCGCACCTCCAAGAGGGTGCTACAGTGGCCGATCCAGGACACGAAGGGTGAGGTACGCGGGGCCCAGGCTGCATAGGGCTTTAAAGGTAATAACCAACAACTTGAATCAGGCCCAGAAGACTATAGGCAGCCAGTGCAGAGCGCGGAGCGCTAGTGTTGTTTATTTACTTATTTTGTTTGATTTCTTGGCCGCCCCCGAGCTGCTGTTCACAGCATACTTAAACACAGATACAAATATCATAATGTACTTTGACAATAAATAGCAACAATATAAAATCAATAATAAACCCCAGGTGGAGCAAAAAAAAACCTCCCCCCCCTCCCATCCCATCCCCTGTCTCCCTTGCCGAAAGCCTGGTGGAACAGTCAGGTCTTACACTCTCTTTGGAAAGAGGAAAGGTCTGGGGCCAGGCAGACCTCTGTCCGGAGGGCGTGGTGCAACCACTGAGAAAGCACCACCCAAGATACCTGGGGGACTCTGAGGGAGGCGTCCCCGGTTTACCTCAGGGGCCATTCTAGGACCCAGAGGGTGAGGCAGTTCTGCAGATAATTGGGGCTCAGGCCATTTAGGGCTTTATAGGTCAATACCAACACCTTGAATTGGGCCCGGAAGACTATAGCCAGCAAGTGCAAAGAACAAAGCACTGGTGTAATATGCTCACAGTGACCGGTCCCATAAAGAGACAGGCAACCACGTTGTACTTTCAGTGGCCCATCCCCACCGCATTCTGCAGCAGCTGCTTTCTCTGGGTCGTCACCAAGGGTAGCTCCACGTAGAGCGCGTTGCAGTAGTCCAATCTCAAAGTGATGGATGCATGGATGCTGGTGGCCGGATTGGAGCCTGAGATCTATGCCTGAAGAGGATGAACCAGATGTAACTGGGCCTGGGAAGCCGTGATTTGAATCTTGCCCTAGCTTTGAACTCACTGCGTGGCCTTGGGCAACTCCCAACTTCTCAGCCTCAGTTCCCCATCTGTAAAAATGGGGAATATGTGTCTGTTTGCCTCTGTGTTCCCCCCACCCTTGTTCATCTTAGATTGTAAGCCCACTGGGCAGGGACCTGTAGCTAATAACAATAATGGTAAAGTGCCAGGTACACTGCTGGTGCTATATAAATGCTTAATAATAATAATAATAATAATAAAAAATAACATTCTTTCCTTCAGAATCTCAGCGCCGCAGAGTATCTCTTCTATTTGAAATTTTGATCAAGCAACCCTAAATACACTGATTGATGAGTCATATGCATCCACACACTTACATCTTGGTGTTCAGTAAACTAATTTTCATCTGCATAGCTAGGGTAAACTTAAAGGTAGCAGGCAGGCACACACATACATAAAATAATGAACTGCAAATTCAGGGGCCAGTCCAAGATGCACACACTCACCAAGCGTATGCATGCAATGCACGAGTGGACCAAGTGCAGGATGTGTGCACACCAAGCCCATGGTATGCCCATGGGGGGCACACCTCCTCACCTGGTGGGCATGCAATGCACAGTTGGTGCCCGCGTGCAGTCTGCACTGGTAGAGCTTGGTTTGGGCAAGGCCTTATTCATTTGGGCCATAATAGAAATACAATACTCCATGTGGAATTATTTTTTTTAAACTTCCCTTTGTCTTCCTTCTGTTGCACTGACAGCACAACACAACTTCTGTAGCATAAGTATTCATGAGCCCTGTGGTCTTTCCCAATTCATAACTGTCCAAGCCTGCAGCATTGCTGCCATGGCGATTACACATATTTATACTGCTCCTTTGATCCTCTGCATATGCTGTCTGCCGCCCCCATTCCTTATCTTCAGCGCTTTCCATGATGCAATGTGGCACAATGCACCCAACCCAAAAGAATGTATATCTTGGATGAAAATCACAAATGAAAAATGATCACTTTGAAACAACTTAATAGCTTGCTTCTGCCCATATTTTCTGCCACCATGCCCCCGTGCGCTTTATACATGTATCCCAATAGATCAAAACATTGATCAATATAGGCATTAAATTTGTTTTCTCTTTAGTGCTGAGAGCAAGAAAATCTCGCCACAGACTGACGGCTCTTTAGTCTGACAAATCTAAATGGCCAAGTGAAAATTGCATTAAAATGAATCAAAGGGATTTGATTTTAATCAGTTGAGGAGGAAGCGGGTGGAAAACAAATGTTTATGTAGTGTCTTTCTGAGATACGTCCCATGGTAAGGTGTAGTGCATTGGATTCAGATAGGTTGGGGTATTGCAGTACCCTTTTGTAACCTGTCCTCTGACTTTGAATAAGGCCCCCTCCACACCCTGACACTCATAGACCCGAATACTGCAGCACCGAGGTCAATGGGAGTTTTGACATTGAATTTAATGTGAACAAACTCAGGGTCCTATCCTGTACTAGAAGCAGCAGACAATGAATCAAACACTGGGTGTTCCCAGATATTACACTCCATCCATGGAAATTCATTACATGTTGAAATTGCTGACATCATCCTGATCCCATATCTGCTCCTACAGATGTGACATTCCTGCTGTTGCGTGTTCCAGTGCCTATCCGAAAGTCATTTCCTACCGTCTGTTGCCTGGCTGATATCCTGTTTCTGTGGGCTGTAAGATTATCACAGGCCAGAAATGGAGTAGTCCGCTCATCCATACGCAATAGCAGCTAAGTGATAGCAGCAGGTGCACATTGGCCAGGATAATGGCAAGTCCATATTGGGGAGCATGTCTGCAAAAACAGCTGTAATGAGCTTTACAACCAGGTCCGTAGTTTGGAGATGCTTCTCGATTCGCAGATCCACCTGGATTCCCAGGTGGCGGCTGTGGCGGGGAGCACTTTTTGCCAGTTACATCTGGTGCAATGACTGTGGCCATATGTCTTGGACTCTGACCTGGCCACTATCATCCATGCCTTCATTACCTCTAGATTGGACTACAGCAATGCACTCTATGTGGGGCTTCTCTTGGTGACAGTCCGGAGGCTGCAGCTGGTTCAGAATGCAGCGGCCCATCTCCTGACGGGGACAGGTCATCGTGAGCACATTACACCAGTGCTCCGTTCGCTGCACTGGCTGCCTATTGTCTTCTGGGCCCGATTCAAAGTGTTGGTGATGACCTATAAAGCCCTAAATGGCCCGGGCCCTGCTTACCTGTGGGACCTCCTCATGCCCCAGGCCGTGGTGTGACCACTCTGGTCAGCCAGGGACACCCGACTCAAAGTTCCTCGGGTTTCCCGGATGGTGACGATGGGGAGGACATTCTCGGTGGTCACTCCTAGGCTGTGGAATTCCCTCCCGACGGAGGCCTGTCTGGCCCCAGACATCCCCTCTTTCCGAAGACAGTGTAAAACCTGTCTGTTGCGCCAGGCCTTTGGAGAGGGAGATGAATAAGGTAGATTGGGTTGGGGGGGGAGGGGGCAGGTGTTTCTGGTTATGCTCTTTGAGTAAGTTTGAATGAGTTTTAAATCTTGAGCTGTGATTTTAATCGCTGATTTTATTATGTTGATTTTGTTGTGAGCTGCTCTGAGCTGCTGTGTGAGCAGGAGGGTGCAAGATAGAAGTGTTCAGAAATAAATAAATAATGCCCAATGTGTGTATCTGTATATGCTGAAAGCAAGTATCTGTATTACAGTATTTAGTATCACTAATTCCCAATCTAAAAGTATTACAAAGAAAGCCAGTAGGTGAAAGCCATCAGGTGCACTGACATCCCTGAGAGGACATGTGATTGAAGGATGCCGCTCTTGGCTGGTCAGCAGCCTTGCTGACCTATGTAGCTCACTAACCCCAGCTATGGGGAAATTAGGGCCAGATAGGAGTCCAGCCTGAGCCAGGAAGCCAGGGGTATGCAGAAGGGCTCAAGTTAATTTTCATTTAGTTTCCCTGTAAAAAAAGGGGTTTTTGTTATATATTTGTTTTTGTTTTAATTTTGTTTTCATTTAAAATGTTGTTTCCCATTAGTTCCTGTGGACATTCCATTCATGTTGATGGGCATTTGCATGCATGCATAGCTTGGTTTTTCTCTCAGGCTGGCTGACATGTGCCTGAGATGGAAACAATGTGGCAAAAAGCTAGAGTAGAAGGGAAGGGAGAGCAGGTGGTTGGAGCCATGATTTTCATCCCCCACTGGCCAATAGGCATTTTAAAGAAGGGAGGGGGAAGCCAGAAGGAAGGGAGGGGAGAGCAGGAGGCTGGAGTCATGATTGGCATCTCCACTAGCCAATAGGCATTGCAAAGACATCATGTTATTTTAAGTTGGTGCTGTGATGCTTTCTCATCCCCAAACTGTTGCTGTTAACTATTAGGAGTCCCATCCATTACAGAGGTGGCTGGCAGCCAGTGGGATTTAGAGGGCAGTCATGTCTTTAAAAAAACATTGGTTGACAATAGGGATGGGTGAACAGAACTGAGTTCGGAAATTTGGTTCGGTTCCAAAATCGAGTTCGGTTCGGAAGTTTGGTTTGGTCGACCGAACTATTCGAGTTCGGTCCGAACTCCGAACTTCCGAACAGAGTTTGGAAATTCAAACCCATTGAACTAAATGAAATACTATCTTATAGGGATGGGTGAACAGAACCGAGTTCGGAAATTCGGTTCAGTTCGAAAATCGAGTTTGGTTTGGAAGTTCGGTTCGGTCAACTGAACTGGTCGAGTTCAGTCCAAACTCTGAACTTCCGAACTGCGTTCGCCCATCCCTACTTGACAAGTGGTGCAATTGCCTGCCTCACCTGCAGAGAGGTGAAGCTTACTTTTGAGAAGATGGAAGAGTAAGAGAGAAATCCCTGTCTGGTGTGGGGTCCAAGGGCACCTCTCTCCTTCTGGTGGGCAGAATCAGTGTGTGGGCAGAAAGGGCTGTCTTTCTGTCTCATTCTGGCGGGCCACATGAGTGCACATGGGTGACTCTCTTCTTCAGGTGGGCAGCAGCAGCAGAGTGTGTGGGCACAGTGGTCAGTGTCTTCCTCATTTAGCTTGACAGAACCCACCTATCATAGGGCTTCAACTTGAAGAGAGTGCCCCAGGTTGGCTGGGTGACGTGAGATAAAGTTAATGGCAGGCAAGCACTGGGCAGTTGGCAGCACCCCAGGTGTATCAGGGTACCAACTTGCAGAGAGTTTCCCAGGAAGGCAGAACGTATGAAAAAAAGAGAGATGCACATAGATGGGCAGGGGATTGGGGAATACACGCACAAACTGAGACCGAGAGAAAATCAAAATCAAATATTGCAATAAAACAACCACACTACCACATAGGTAAAAGCGAGGAGGAAGGAATATCACAGAGACAAACTGAAAAAACAAGTGGGACTTTGGAATAGGAGGGTAACTGTATGAATCACAAAGGAGGGCCTATGTGCCTGCCAAGCAATCTGCAAAACAGAGCAGCAGATAGACCACTTCAGACAGCCCCCTGAGTTAATGCTTTCACAGTGACCTCCCTCCAGCACCCTGATNCATTACCTCTAGATTGGACTACAGCAATGCACTCTATGTGGGGCTTCTCTTGGTGACAGTCCGGAGGCTGCAGCTGGTGCAGAATGCAGCGGCCCATCTCCTGACGGGGACAGGTCATCGTGAGCACATTACACCAGTGCTCCGTTCGCTGCACTGGCTGCCTATTGTCTTCTGGGCCCGATTCAAAGTGTTGGTGATGACCTATAAAGCCCTAAATGGCCCGGGCCCTGCTTACCTGTGGGACCTCCTCATGCCCCAGGCCGTGGTGTGACCACTGTGGTCAGCCAGGGACACCCGACTCAAAGTTCCTCGGGTTTCCCGGATGGTGACGATGGGGAGGACATTCTCGGTGGTCACTCCTAGGCTGTGGAATTCCCTCCCGACGGAGGCCTGTCTGGCCCCAGACATCCCCTCTTTCCGAAGACAGTGTAAAACCTGTCTGTTGCGCCAGGCCTTTGGAGAGGGAGATGAATAAGGTAGATTGGGTTGGGGGGGGAGGGGGCAGGTGTTTCTGGTTATGCTCTTTGAGTAAGTTTGAATGAGTTTTAAATCTTGAGCTGTGATTTTAATCGCTGATTTTATTATGTTGATTTTGTTGTGAGCTGCTCTGAGCTGCTGTGTGAGCAGGAGGGTGCAAGATAGAAGTGTTCAGAAATAAATAAATAATGCCCAATGTGTGTATCTGTATATGCTGAAAGCAAGTATCTGTATTCCAGTATTTAGTATCACTAATTCCCAATCTAAAAGTATTACAAAGAAAGCCAGTAGGTGAAAGCCATCAGGTGCACTGACATCCCTGAGAGGACATGTGATTGAAGGATGCCGCTCTTGGCTGGTCAGCAGCCTTGCTGACCTATGTAGCTCACTAACACCAGCTATGGGGAAATTAGGGCCAGATAGGAGTCCAGCCTGAGCCAGGAAGCCAGGGGTATGCAGAAGGGCTCAAGTTAATTTTCATTTAGTTTCCCTGTAAAAAAAGGGGTTTTTGTTATATATTTGTTTTTGTTTTAATTTTGTTTTCATTTAAAATGTTGTTTCCCATTAGTTCCTGTGGACATTCCATTCATGTTGATGGGCATTTGCATGCATGCATAGCTTGGTTTTTCTCTCAGGCTGGCTGACATGTGCCTGAGATGGAAACAATGTGGCAAAAAGCTAGAGTAGAAGGGATGGGAGAGCAGGTGGTTGGAGCCATGATTTTCATCCCCCACTGGCCAATAGGCATTTTAAAGAAGGGAGGGGGAAGCCAGAAGGAAGGGAGGGGAGAGCAGGAGGCTGGAGTCATGATTGGCATCTCCACTAGCCAATAGGCATTGCAAAGACATCATGTTATTTTAAGTTGGTGCTGTGATGCTTTCTCATCCCCAAACTGTTGCTGTTAACTATTAGGAGTCCCATCCATTACAGAGGTGGCTGGCAGCCAGTGGGATTTAGAGGGCAGTCATGTCTTTAAAAAAACATTGGTTGACAATAGGGATGGGTGAACAGAACTGAGTTCGGAAATTTGGTTCGGTTCCAAAATCGAGTTCGGTTCGGAAGTTTGGTTTGGTCGACCGAACTATTCGAGTTCGGTCCGAACTCCGAACTTCCGAACAGAGTTTGGAAATTCAAACCCATTGAACTAAATGAAATACTATCTTATAGGGATGGGTGAACAGAACCGAGTTCGGAAATTCGGTTCAGTTCGAAAATCGAGTTTGGTTTGGAAGTTCGGTTCGGTCAACTGAACTGGTCGAGTTCAGTCCAAACTCTGAACTTCCGAACTGCGTTCGCCCATCCCTATTTGACAAGTGGTGCAATTGCCTGCCTCACCTGCAGAGAGGTGAAGCTTACTTTTGAGAAGATGGAAGAGTAAGAGAGAAATCCCTGTCTGGTGTGGGGTCCAAGGGCACCTCTCTCCTTCTGGTGGGCAGAATCAGTGTGTGGGCAGAAAGGGCTGTCTTTCTGTCTCATTCTGGCGGGTTTGCTGCTGGATGTGGGCATTGAGCATGAGCACATACTAACCCCTGTCTCTTATACACATCTAGATGTGTATAAGAGACAGAGGGTGGGGAAAACATCTGGTGGGCCCTGGGAAGTAGGGATGTGTGAACAGAACCGAGTTCGGAAATTCGGTTCAGTTCCAAAATCGAGTTTGGTTTGGAAGTTCGGTTCGGTCAACTGAACTGGTCGAGTTCAGTCCAAACTCTGAACTTCCGAACTGCGTTCGCCCATCCCTATTTGACAAGTGGTGCAATTGCCTGCCTCACCTGCAGAGAGGTGAAGCTTACTTTTGAGAAGATGGAAGAGTAAGAGAGAAATCCCTGTCTGGTGTGGGGTCCAAGGGCACCTCTCTCCTTCTGGTGGGCAGAATCAGTGTGTGGGCAGAAAGGGCTGTCTTTCTGTCTCATTCTGGCGGGCCACATGAGTGCACATGGGTGACTCTCTTCTTCAGGTGGGCAGCAGCAGCAGAGTGTGTGGGCACAGTGGTCAGTGTCTTCCTCATTTAGCTTGACAGAACCCACCTATCATAGGGCTTCAACTTGAAGAGAGTGCCCCAGGTTGGCTGGGTGACGTGAGATAAAGTTAATGGCAGGCAAGCACTGGGCAGTTGGCAGCACCCCAGGTGTATCAGGGTACCAACTTGCAGAGAGTTTCCCAGGAAGGCAGAACGTATGAAAAAAAGAGAGATGCACATAGATGGGCAGGGGATTGGGGAATACACGCACAAACTGAGACCGAGAGAAAATCAAAATCAAATATTGCAATAAAACAACCACACTACCACATAGGTAAAAGCGAGGAGGAAGGAATATCACAGAGACAAACTGAAAAAACAAGTGGGACTTTGGAATAGGAGGGTAACTGTATGAATCACAAAGGAGGGCCTATGTGCCTGCCAAGCAATCTGCAAAACAGAGCAGCAGATAGACCGCTTCAGACAGCCCCCTGAGTTAATGCTTTCACAGTGACCTCCCTCCAGCACCCTGATTGGGTACTGCCAGGTTGTGGCACCATTGAATAAAGCTCTATGGCAAGGGTTCTTCGTCTGCATCAAGTGCTTCATGATGTCATTACGATTCATACTAACCAGTGGGAATGCCACTCATGACTCCAGACTCCTGCTCTCTCCTCCCTTCCTCCTTCCCTCTGGCTTTTGGTAATGGTGGTGAGTGCACATGGATGCACACATACTCCCCCGCATCCCCATGCATTCCCTCACACAGGACAACCAGCTTTTTCACAGGTTGCTCCATGCAGGGGGCGATGGGTGGAGGTGTGTGCTACGCAGGAACGTGCACCCATGCTCACCCACCTGCTGCCGCTTTCAAGCGGGGTGCACCCACTCATGTCCACTGTGTGGGCATGAGTGGGTGTCTCCTGTGTAAAAAGGGTCCCTGTAAATAAATAAATATATAAAATTTAGTTTTAATTTCATTTTCATTTAAAATTCTATTTTCCTTTCATTCCTATGAGCATTCCTGGCTTCGTCACTTTGAAAGCCCAAGTCCCCCTTTCAAAGCTTTTGCAACATTGTTTTGCTCCCATGTCAGCCATCCTGAGAGGCAAAATGAAAACCAAATGACCAAAGAGAATTCTGTTTGCACTAGATTTTGTTTCTGTTTCCTAATACCTAAAACAAAATTTGGAAATTTCATTTTAGTTATTAGGGAAACAGAAAGTAAATGCTAGGAATGGGACTATCGGTATCGGATTAATCAGATAATGCTGATAATCGGTGATATCGGATTCATCCGATAATACCGATAATATCAGTATCAGCATATCGTTTTTTAACATTGCCGATTTTTTTGATCTTTAACATTGCGGCCATTTTAAAAATAGCCGCAATGTTAAAGATCCGAAAAATCGGCAATGTTAAAAAAGCGATATGCTGATACCGATAAATCCGATATCCGATTAATCCAATACCGATAAAACCGGTAATTGATAATTCACCAATAGTCCCATCCCTAGTAAAGGCACACCCCTAGAGGAAATCTGGACCAACAGAGAAGAGGCAAATTCACAGATGGAAAACTGGAGTTCTGCAAGCACCAGGGACTCTCTATCTAGATTAGAACAAGACGTTGACGCAAGCAGGGCAGAGCTTCAAAGAGCTTCCTCCAGTTATCTTGGGTAAGTCAACCTATAATGATAACCGCCCTGGATATCCTCCAAGACCCCATGTCTATGTGCTCATGGGTCTGGTTATGTGCCCAGTCAGAAAGATCCAGAGCAACTGCTGTGGATTTTGGTTCACACACAACCACCATAACATGTGGAAATAGCCCCCACAGCAGCTGCAGTTGATCATGGCTGCTGCAGGAGAACCAGGAGGGGTTGCTGCCTGTTTGGGGACAGTGCTGATCTCAGCAGGAAGGATTATCTTCCTTATTTCTGATCCCTTCCTGGTTCTGGCTGCTGCTGGAGGACCAAGAGCAGTGGACCAGTGTGTGCTTCTACACTTCTCGGTAGCAAGTATGGATTCTTGTTAGAAGAGTTCACATGTGTTGTTCTCCAGACCCTTGCTACAGGTGTGTAGAATGAGTGGAAACAGTCCTAGACACTAACCCAGGTTAATGTCAGAACCAGTCATTACCATAGAACAGGAGTGACCAAACTGTGGTTTGGGAGCTCTTGGGGAGTTCAGGTGTGGCCCTTGGTCAGGACTGGTCCTGGGCCCTATGTTGGCTAAACAGGCCTGTGTCTTATGTCATTGTACTTGGGTCTCAGCTGCTCCTCAGAATTTCAGCAGTCAGTCTACAGAGTAGTGTCTCCACCAGCCAATCACAAAACTGGGGAGGGTTGTGTCTATGCACGTGTGTGTGTGTGTGTGTGTGTGTGTTGACTTTCAATGATATGAAGACTTTGGTACATGGGTCTTGGAGTTGGGAACTTTGGTCAACTCTGCCATCAAAGTTTTTAAGTTCCTAAAGCTCTCTTGTGCAGCCTTACTTTCTGGAAATATGGACATTTTCTGTCATTTCAGAAGCCAAAGTGATGCAGTCACACATTATGCACAGGGGACTCTTACATCATTTTGTACAGAGCTTCCGAACCTCCAGCTGTAACAGATCCGATTTGGCCCTACCTCTTGCACACAGTTTAGAAAGACGTTCACAAGGTCAGACTGCTGAGCGACTGATAGTTCCTCTTATGCATCTCAGCCCAGCTCCAGTAGCTTGTGCTCCCATCTGCTCATACTGCTGGAGGGGGATGTCAGGTGGCCAAAAGTCATTTGTTTCTGAGCCTTTTAAGTAGGTTTGACTGTTATGAACATACAACACCTGTGCTCTATGTTTTACAAAACCAACATGCGGGTGTATACAGGGAATATGGGCATGGAGCCTTCACTGCAAAGAGCATTAACCTCTTGTAATGTCTATGCTGTGTTGTTTTTTAGATTGCTTAACAATTCCTGCCCAAAAGTAGCAAGTTCCCAGATGCTTTAATGCCTAGTCAGAAATTCCTGGCAGCACCTGAGGCTCGATGATAAGTGGCACATTATTCCTCTTTCTCTCATAATTTTAGGTTTGGGACTACCACCCCCAGTTTTTTCCCTTGGTGTTTCATCCTGTCCTGGGTAGCGACTGCATTATTAGCATTAACTCCAGCCTTTGGAGACCCTGTTGAGATCCAGGTCCCACTGGGTTAGGTGCTGTGCGGACAAGTACTGAAAGCTGAACTCCAAACAGAACCGTAGGGCCTCGGGTAGGTTAGAAGGAGGTATTACTGTTCAATATGTTGTAAGAATGGAGATCTGAAACAGAGAGATATTCAGTGACAGTTGGGAAATAGCCCAGACTTCTTGCAACCCACTCTCTAACCCTCCTGGCTAAATGCATTTCTCAGGCAGAAGAAGGTAACTATAGAATTCACAATCTGAGGAGTGGGAATAGTTCCTTCCAATGGACCCCTGTAAATGTCAAGGCTGGAACAGTAAGTTCTTGCAGACTCAATCTCCTGCTTCACACACCCTCAGACAAAAACTCACTGGGCTCACTCACACAGTCCTTTCACAAGTGTTGCTTTTATTGACAAGGTGACAATACAGTTCTTCTCAACTGGGCCCTTCCTCAGTCCCAGGCCTTCTGGCAAGTCAGCTCTAAATATCCCTGATGGGGCAGAGCTTTCACAAAAGGTGAGTTTCCAGTTTTGATGCCCTTCCACCTGAGAGCCCTTGGGCTGACTCCTTTCCCGTGGTGCCCTCCATACACACCATGCTATGGATTTTCCAGACTCCCTTCAGTACTTGGGACTTGGTGCTCTGTGCCTGTCATTTGGGCCTTTGAGCGCCAAGCTCAGCTTTACAAAACCACTTCACCCAACTGGCTAGCAGCTTCCCCCTTGCGCTCCTCACCAGAGAAGTAGGGTATCATATGTAATTAATTATCAGCTTCCACAGCACCATGGCGTACTCTGTCCCATTAAGAACATAAGAGGTGCTATACTGGAACAAACCAATAGTCCATTGAGCCTAACGTCCTGTCTACGACTGTGGCCATTCTTGGTCACTTAGGAGGAAGTACCCATCAGGTCATGATGGAGTGATCCATTCCCGACTGTTAACGCTCCGCTCCTGACAGTTGGGAGGTTACCCCCCACAACCTGTTTGTCTTATAACCATTAGCGGACTTATCCTCTAAGAATGTATACAATCCTTTTTTAAACCCAGCTATGATACTGGCCTTGACCACATCCTCTGGCAACAAGTTCCATAAGTTAATTGTGCGTTGTGTGCACATCATTAAAAGAGGGATCTATTACTCCTCCCCAAAAGGGCCCTGCTCCCAGACCCTCCCCCCTTCCCCAAATGATTCATCCTATTGTCCAGCTCCTGGGAAACTCAAAGAATGATGGAAAGCAGAGTAGCACCTGCACGCTAAATTTGGGGTCGGGGTGGAGGGAGGCTGTATCACTTCTTGACTCCCTTTTTGACACCCACAATGATAATATGTCTGGCAACTTGTATCCAGCCAATGAGTGTTTCCCCAGCATCCCGCTCCTTTGCCAAGCTTAAATCCACCTAAAGAGGCAATTCTAATGTCTTTGGGATAGTTCTAGAGATGGTGGACTGGGGCTTTCTAGGTTGTAGGATATCTTACCTTTTGGGCTAGATTGAAAGTCCTGCTGCCTGTGACCAGCCTGTGTTCAAGAGGCAACAGTAGGAGAGTTGGGCTAAGTGTACAAAGTCAAAGGACCTTTCCTGGGAGACTAGGTGAACTGGAACATCCATTCTGACTCAGACTCAGACAATTATCTATAATTGTTTATGATTTCTCTAGTGCTGTCAAAGTGCAAAGTGATTTCTATAATGCTATAAACCACTGTCAAAATGGTTTACAATCCTCATCGAATTCACCCTCGCAAGACCCCTGTGAAGTAGATCATTATTAGTCCCATTTTACAGATTAGGAACTGAGGCTGAGAGAGTGCCTTGCCCAGGTCATGCGGTGAGTTCGTATCAGTCTACCGATCAACAACTTTTTCTCTTCACCCACATATACCCTTGCCTCTTTTCCAGCTGTGGAAAGAGGAGGAAGAACTTTCTCACCTTGTCAGGCATTGCGCAGAGTCCAAGAAGTGTGGCAACAGGATCAGGACCAGGTAAGTGTTTCAGCAGGATCAGAGCAGAGCAAACATAAAACCATAGTGAGCACAATCCAAAAGCACAGTCAGGGAGAAGCCAAAGGGGATCAAGTCAGAAGGTCAGTCCAAGACCGGCAGGAAGGGCTGGAGAGGGAAACAGGGCTGAGGGAACTGGACAGGACGGCTAAGACACCAGGTACACACAGGCCTAAAGCATTGCTTTGCCTGACTTCCTTTTCCTGTTACGTGCCTTTTATTAGGGCTAGGCAAGGCAGAAGCCAGTCAGGGCCTAGTGGGTGTGGAGCTCCATCAGACTGGCAGGGAGGTGGAGCAGAGTCTAAAGGACTGGAACATTATTCTATTATTATAGAATAATGGTGGCACTATAGAGCTGGCTACCTTCCCAAGGGAACCAGTTCTAATCCCAGGTCCTTATGCTCCCTCCTCTGAAGTACTGACCTGTCCTATTAAGTTCCCTTTTTATAGTTGTCTTATATCCAGGCACTTGTGTTCATTATGTTTTACCCATTGCTGCCATTACTGGCTCCACATCATTCAGTGAACACGGGTCCTTTTTACATCCTACCTCACCAGACTCTTGAATGTAGAGGTTGTTGCTATCCATCTTTTCACATGGATAAGTCATTGGAGTCAGTCATTGTGGAGAGTCTCAGTTTACTGACATCCACTCCATGTGCAGCAGCAATCAAAAAGGTTAACAAAATGTTAGGATTATTGGGGAAATAATAGAATATAAAACAGAGAATACCATAGTACTACTATATGAATATGTGGTGCATCCGCATGTTGAATTCTGCATGCAGTTCTGGTCACCTCACCTCCTAAAATACATAGTATAACTGGAAAAGGTGCAGAGAAGGACAATAAAGATGGTCAAATACATGATAATTGTCATTATCAAAGACAATAAAGATGATTAAAGATCATCAAAGATATCTCCATACAAGGAGAGGCTCACTAGATTAGGACTCTTCAGCTCAGAGAAGAGATGACTATGGGGATATGATATAAGTTTATTAAATCTTGAATGATGCAGAGCAAGTAAATAAGGAGCTGTTATTTTACCCTTTTCCCATAATACTAGAATTAGTTTGTGTGTGTAACTGACTTTTGCTGTCACATAAAATGAAAATTGATTGGGGTCCATTTATACCCTTAGTAATACGTCCTGGGGTACAAACGTATCCCATATGGCAAAATCAATTGGAGCCTCTTTTTGTTCACAAGAAAGGAATGGTTAATGGTATCTCACTGTCCTTTGGGTACATTGTACCCATGGGAGCAGGTGACAATGTCTACTACCCCAAATAAAAGAAGGACTTTTTCACTCAATGCACAACTAACCCTGTGTAACCCCTTGCCAGAAAGGCTATGTTGGGAAGGCCAATAGCATGAAGGGTTGGATAAGCTCTTAGAGGATAGGTCCATAAATAGCTATTATTGCATTAGTAGGGATGAGATCCCTGTTTGTTGGGGACTGGGAATGAATAGCAGGAAATGTATCACTCCGTTCTGTCTTGTGCACTTCTCTGAGGCAATCAAAGCTGACCAGTGTCAGAAAAAGGATACGGGCTAGAAGGACCATTGGTTTGGCCCAATATGGCAGCTTTCATCTTCTGATAAACAAGCAAAACCATGTTTCCCATTGGTTCCATTGGCTCTCTAGTCATTTCAAGATTCTATAGTGTCAAGACAGTTGAGGGCAGATTTGTGCGGCTAGAGGCAGCAGCTGTGGGTGCAAACAGATGCCCAGCTGGTGTGCCGGCTACACGTCTCAGGAGCAGGAAGGTGCTGTTCCTGGCTGGGACAGGTCAAGGAATGGAATAAACATTTTCACCAGCCTGACGTGGCCAGAGTGGGGAGTGACGTGCGGCTGGCTGGTCCCCTACCCCGTGCTGTGGCTGGCACCCTGCCCCCCACCATGACAGCAACCCCCCACGCTGGACTGGGTTGGCGTAGAAACAAATGTACCCACCTAGTTCAGTCCACTATGGCTGGGCTCGGACTGTGGGCCCGGTTCCTTCTAGGCCCACATTTCTGACCAGCCGCCTACCTCGCTGGGATCTGTACCAGGCCCACATCTGGTGGCCTGGAAAAAGATGCGTGGGGTGAGGCACTGACCCAGGCGTTGTAGCATGCGAACCGGGCCAGCGTCATGTTTATTAATACCCTGTGCATGAGGTCTATAAAACAGCAAGGTGAATCCAGATGTGTGGGGCTCTGCTTGGCATCTGAGACAGAGAACAGTCTGAACTTGGTTATTTTTTTCTGTGACTGAACACCACTTTCTTTTCCAAGTTCTCCCAGAGAAAACCCTAACACAAAATTGTATATAATGGTAGATGAAGCCAATATTCATGCTACATTTGTGTATGCTCACTTGCTGTCATAAAAGAGCGATAAGACCCTACATCTTAAGCAGAGAGGGTATGAATGTTTGAACAAACTAGAGTAAGAAAACTGATTAAACTGAAAGGAACCTCTAAGGCTCAAGAGATTGTGCCAGTCCTGCCATCTGAAGAAGGACCTTGTGTGGCATGAAAGCTTGCACACTATTGTTAGCAAAAGTTGCTCCTATAAAAAATATCTTCTGAATTACTTTGTCTCCATCAGGAGCTTCTAAATAGACTCTTGGGAAAATTCTTGGGCAAGCTTATTGGAGGCTCTGTTAGGGTGACTAAGGTGAAAAAAATTTGTCAATTTCTCTAAGCCTTTTTTTCCTTGGATGTTGAAGTATAAATTCAATGAGACCAATCTTTTTCAAGATGCTCCTAATATATTCTGGCTCCAGACACAACGGCCGCAGAATGAGATACGCTCTTCTTGCTCTGGTAGGTGAAATTTGTAACTTCGGAGGTTCTGGATGGTATTTTCCAAACCTACAAGAAATACGGATTTGTTTCTTTTTTCTTCCTTCCTCCCCATCTGTCCAGCATCAGCTCCTGAGTTCTTAGTCCACATTCCGTGTCCAGCTCACTCCCCCAAGTGAATGCTTTCTATTTTGCATACCTCTCAAGTGTCCTGTATTTTCCAGGATGACCCTGATTTCACACCTCTTTTATTATCTGCCCCATAGTCCTGGAAAACTGCTGTAAAGTCTCAGATTAGAAAGGGAGGTGAGAGAGCGAGCAATTTGTAAGTCGTCAGTGGTACCATGAGTTGAACTCTCCAGCCTTAAAGAGCCAGGCCAGCCAAATAGTTTGCTCCAGGCTAGTTCAGAGCAGCCCTTCCCATAGCAGAGATAGGGGATTCTTTATTGTTCTCTCTGACTCATTAATGACTCTTCTCCTTTCAGGGAGAAGAATAGGGTTTTCCAACACTTTGGAGCAAATGGTCAGTCCTTGGAATTATTTTATTTTATTTATTAATTTAAGCTTCTATCCCACCTTTCCCTCTAAGAGGCTTGTGGCAGCTTACAAAACTCCATTTGGGGAAAGGTATTATGATTTCTAAGCATTATTATTGAAAAAAAACAACAGCTGGCTAGGGGTTCAGACATGGCCCTTGTAAGGGGCTAATGTGATTAATTAAGTTTCTTTTTAAAAATAATAACACAAATGTTCTGACCAGCTTCTCTGTTACATAATGAGCTATTGCTAATACTTGCCCAGGAGAAAATCCTCACAGAATCTCATCTGCCAAAGAATCCACCCAGGAGAAATGGCTGGATTGGGGGGGAAAGCTATATTGCCAGGAGGGCTTTGTAAACTGTAAAGCTGGCTGGGCATGGGGGTGCAGAGGCCAAGTAGTTAAGGGAAGTAGGGATGGGCGAATGCAGTTCGGACCGAACTCAACCAGTTCGGTCGACCGAACCAAACTCGATTTTTGAACCGAACCAAATTGCCGAACTCGGTTCTGTTCGCCCATCCTATAAGATAATAGTCCATTTAGTTCAATGGGGTTTGGATTTCCGAACTCTGTTTGGAAGTTCGAAGTTCGGACCGAACTCGAATAGTTCGGTCGACCGAACCAAACTCAATTTTCGAACCGAATATCCGAACTCGGTTCTGTTTGCCTATCCCTAAAGGGAAGTGCTGTCACAGAGCTTGGGCTTAAAAACCGACAGAACAAGGGTTTAAAACTGGCTTATGAGTGAGGTTGTTGTATGGATATGGAAGTCCTTTAACTTTTTAAGATTGTTTCCTTTTTTGGGGAAATTTTTTTTTTTTTAGTCCAGTCTCATAGTTAAGTAGTAGACTACTCTGCATTTACATGCACATTCAAATTTTATGCAAATTATGTCCCACATTGTCCCGCATTTTGAGAGTCACTGCCCCTCATTTCAGAGTCCATGGGTTGAGAAGTATGCCATTTTGCACTTACTCAGTCTGTAGTCTGATGTCCTACTTGCCTGAGTAATGGCCCTGTGTGGCCCGACATCTTGCATGACCTCACCAAGAGAAGTTGGTCCAATAAAAGCTATCATCTGGACTATTTTGTCTCCCTCTCTTATGTTTGGGATGGACACGGCAGCTGCGTTTTCTCTAGTTCAAAGAAGACATACACCATCTCCCAAATCCCACCAGGCTGAAAGTCGCAACAGTTCAGCAGAAACATTTTACAGACCTAACTTATCATCTCAGAAGGTAAGAAGCTTTGTGACACTCTTGAGACCACTGAATGGACTATCCTGACCTCATCCTCACTTCCCACCGATGGTGAGGGCCTGAGGGTTGTCAAGATTTCAACAAACAGGTTTTGTGCTACTTTAAATAGAATAGTGGCCCCAGTGCAGAACTCTGGGACCGTGATTATTGTTTGAACTTATAATTATTGAAATCACTGTGATTGCTTTCTTGCTGATTCACTTGGGAGAGTACATTGAACATGCAGCCCCCCCTCCCCCTTCATTGTCATAGTATCTGATAAGATTTTCTCTGTTCGCTTTGAAGCCCTCGCTCAAGCGCATTAATTTTCATTTGTAAATTTGACCATCATTGTTTCCACCCACCTGTTTTCATTTCCAAATGGAAGCAAGAGAATGGGATACCCTGTAACAGCCTTTTCTGTTTTCATTTCCAAATGGAAGCAAGAGAACGGGATACCCTGTAACAGCCTTTCTAGATCCAGGCGCATCTAGATGGCATCGGTTTCCTGGACCTGTTTCAATCTGGGTTTCACCCCGGCTATGGCACCGAGACAGCGTTGGTGGCCTTGGTCGACGATCTCTGCCGGGAGATGGATGCAGGATGTTCAACATTTCTCATCCTGCTAGATCTCTCGGCCGCTTTTGACACCGTGGACCATGGGCTGTTGTTAAGACGGCTGCGTGACCTGGGGGGTCTGGACGGGACTGTTCTTGAATGGTTCCATTCATTCCTCTCGGGGAGGAGCCAGCGGGTGGTGTTGGGGGAGGAAACATCGAGCCCCCGCGCCTTACCGTGTGGCGTTCCGCAGGGATCGATCTTGTCTCCATTATTATTTAACATCTATATGCAGCCCTTGGGGGAGGTCGTGAGAGGGTTCGGGGTGCGATGTCACCAGTATGCTGATGATACTCAGCTGTACCTCTCGTTTTCTACTGACCCAGACCCTGCTGTCTCGGTGCTATCCCAATGTTTGGAGGCCGTGGCGGATTGGATGCGGCGGAGCAGACTGAAGCTCAACCCAGATAAGACGGAGGTGATGGTGGTGGGGAGGGCGAAGGGGGTGGTGGCCCCCCTGGTTGGGGGGGTTTGCCCCCCTGTAGCTCAGCAGGTCCGGAGTCTGGGGGTCATATTGGACGCAGACCTGCGGCTGGAGCGGCAGGTGGAGGCAGTCGCTAAGGCTGCCTTCCGCCAGCTTTATCTGGTACGTAGGCTGCGTCCGTATGTCTCTGGCCCGGACCTGGCCTCCCTCATCCATGCCTTCGTCACCTCGAGGCTGGGCTACTGAAACGCACTCTACATGGGGCTTCCCTTGTGCCTGGTTCGGAGGCTGCAGCTAGTGCAGAATGCGGCGGCCCATCTCTTTTCGGGGATGGGTCATCGGGAGCACATAACAGCTGTGCTCCGGGCTCTGCACTGGTTGCCGATAGCGTGCCGAGCCAGGTTCAAGGTGTTGGTATTGATTTACAAGGCCCTTCACGGTCTCAGCCCCTCATACCTCAGATCGTCTCGCCCTCCGCGCCCCAGAGCGGCTCCTTCGGTCTGCCAGGGATGGCTTCTTGGAGGTCCCCCGTGTTAAGCGGGGGGCCACAATGGAGAGGGCATTCTCGATGGCCACGCTGCGCCTTTGGAACTCCCTCCCAGAGGAGGCTCACCTGGCCCCAAGCCTTTTGACATTCTGGCAAAGATATAAAACCTGGCTGTTCGCCCAGGCCTTTGGGGAGGGGGGTGGGGGGGTTAGTGGGTTTTATCTCCCCCACCCTATTTATTTGTTTTAAAGTTTTCCTGGGCCCTGTTTTAATATTTGATATTGTATTTTTGATGTGTTTTTAAATTGCTGTATCTATTTTTATATGTGTTTTATTGTTGGAAGCCACCCTGAGCTGTTTTTCAGGAGGGGCGGGGTATAAATTGAGTAAATAAATAAATAAATAAAGAGTAGGATCTAGAGCCTGCTTACTATTAACAGAAAATCTAGCAAGGGACCACTAGGGATGCTTTTTCATGGGCATAGGGGTGCTCAACACTGGAGCAAGTCTGCCTGCTTGCAGCCGCACCTGAGTCCATTTTAAATGGACCTGGTGGCTGACGCGGCCTGCGTGGCACCCCTCCCCCACACCATTGAGTAGCAGGCAGATCGCCTGCAAGTGCTATGACATTTCCAGGGCAACCCCCGGCCAAGGGTGGGGCTGCAGCAACCATTCACCGAGTAGACGGACGGCAGCCCTGCCTCTGGCCGGTGCCCTGTGGTTGGGCTGCCCACTCTGCTGGCAGTGATCTGGGGTGTTCTGGAACACTGCTGGTGGGGCGGTTCCAGAGCAGGCACAGCCTGCTCCACCTCCGCTCTGCTTGCACATCAGGTGGGCTGTCTTTAAATGGATGACCTGCCCGGGGGTGAGGCAAGGCAGCGGTGTGAAGACACCCATTGATCCTTAATGTCAATTCAGAAAATCAGTGGATTTACACCAGGTCCCCTCCAAAGGCTGCATAAAAGTTGGGCAGGAGTGTTTAAGGGGTGAGCTCAGGAAGAGGCGGGTTCTCCAGATCATGGATCTGTGTCATGGATCCATCCCTTATTCGTATGTGCATGTCTTCATCTCTGCTCCTTTACCCTGAGCTCAGTTTTTCAGCGCTTGGGGTAGGAAAAGGATCCAGGGCCCAGATCCAGGAATGGGAAAGGGCCCAAATAAAAACGATTCATTGGCTGTATTTGAACTCTGGTCCTGAGATTCCCCACTTCTGATTTACACCATTGTTAGCCATGGAATCCCATCTTTATGGGTATAATCCCAGAATGTGAAAATGCTCCTGAAGTATCAATAGTTGTGAGCATATGTCTGCTCAGATGAGAGGAAATTAATTCCACAACATATTAGGAAAGGCTTTAAAAAATAATAATCCATTTTTCTTTGAGTGTGCAACTTCCAACGCCTTGCTTTAACCAATCTGTTAATGTGCAGACCCCACGCTCAATGTGCAGTGAGAGCTGCCATCCTGCATACAGAAAAACCTCTCGGGAAGGGAAGCTGCCATGCTGCTTTGACTGTGTTCCCTGTCCAGAGGGAGAGATTTCTAGTTGGACAGGTAAATATATGCAGAGACATGTCCCTCGTGATTAAAAATCATAAAAACCTTCTGTGAGGTGACACGTGGGTTTACCCAGAAATTACTGGATAATGGGCAAACTCACATTTCCTTGTTGATTTGGGTATGTGAGGTCTTTCTAAAATATTACTGAGATCTGTGTCCAGGCCTTTCAGATCAGCATTACTGCATAAAGTTTCCTGAAGATCAGTATCCAAGCAAGGAAAGAAATGAATGCCTCCCAAAGATCATCACCTTTCTGTCCTATGATGAGCCCCTGGGAATTGTTTTAGCTTCCACAGCTGTGTCTTTTTCTCTTGCTACTGTTCTGGTTCTAGGAACCTTTGTTAAGCACCAAGACACTCCCATAGTGAAAGCCAACAACTGAAGTCTCAGCTACATTTTCCTCATCTCCCTAATGCTCTGCTTTCTCTGTGTTCTGGTATTCATTGGCCACCCAGAGAGGATGACTTGCATTCTTCGACAAACTGTATTGGGGGTTATTTTTTCTGTTTCTTTTTCTTCTGCATTGGCTAAAACCGTTACCGTGATTCTGGCTTTTAAGTCTAGAAATCCAAGAAACCGAGTCAAGAAGTGGCTGGAACTCAGAGCTGCAAGCTGGATAGTGCTTTTCTGTGTCCTGATACAAGTTGTTATCTGCATGGTCTGGCTGGGGATTTCTCCACCATTCCCATCCTATGACATGAATTCTACACCCAAACACATCATAGCTAAATGTAATAAAGGGTCATTAATTGCCTTCTATTGTGTGCTGGGCTACATAGGTATTCTGGCTTTAGTGAGTCTCATTGTAGCTTTTCAAGCCAGGAAGTTGCCTAAGAGTTTTAATGAAGCCAAATTCATCACATTCAGCATGTTGATATTTTTGCAGTGTTTGGGTGTCATTTACCCCAGCTTTCTAAAGCACAAGTGGAAACTATCTGGTGGTTATGGAGATATTCTCAATCTTGGTCTCCAGCACTGGGTTATTCTGCTGTATCTTTATTCCTAAATGCTATATTATTCTACTGAGGTCTGATTTGAACAGCAGAAATAATTTAAAAAGGAAATTAACCTCTGGTTGATAATAATGGGTTAAAAAAACCTAACATGACGGCGGTGAGATGCCTCCCCGAGGAGCCCTACCTCCTGTAATGTCGGTGCGGGGACTGTGTCACAGGTCCCTGCATGCCACAGGTCAGCCTGAGGAGCTGTCCGTATTTATTTATTTATGTCAAAATTTATAACCTGCCCCCTTCTGCCCAATGGCAGCTCAGGGCGGCGAACATGGGACAGGACTCCTAGACCCCTGCTTCTCATCACGATCAGACCCCTGAGAAGAGATGCTGCTAAACATCTGATGGGGGGGGGTGCTCCTTGCCTCCATCAGCTGTTTGGTGCATGCACCCAGTCCGCCAAACAGCTGATGGCGGGGACGCTCCTTCAGCTATTTGGTGTGCTCACCCGGCCTGCCAAACAGCGGATGGAGGTGTTCTTTTGGGAGCACCCCCAATCTGGTGGACTAGGTATGTGCAAAAAACATCTGATGGGGGGGCTGAGAAGCGCTCCCCACTAACTGTTTGGTGGGCCAGGTGTGTGCACCAAGCAGCTCATGGGGGGCCCTGAGGGGTGCCTCCCATCAGCTGTTTGGCAGGCCAGGCAAGCACACCAAACAGCAGATGGGGGTGACCAGAAGAGCGCGCTCACCGATCCTGCTGAACAGCTATGGGGGGGGGGGGGGGGGCAGAGCAGCATGTTCACCTAGCCCACCAAACAGCTGAAGCGGGTTGGCTGGAGGAGTTCAGATGCTCAGTGGGATGGGTGAGTACAGGCTTCAGCTTGATCCATGGACCTCTCCTCGCAGTGGGGCTGAGCAGACTGAATACAAGGGAGGGCACGCATAGCCTAGGTGGGTGGGCACACATAGCCTAGGTGGAATGCCCGGGCTGCATCACCAAACTTCTCCAGCTGATGCATCCCATAGCCAGCCAGCCAGCCACCTCGAGACGGACGTTGGCAAACATCTGGTGCTGATGGAACACATGAGCAGGGGAGTCCCACGCTAACGCGGGCTAACGCGGGCTAACGCAGACTACTGTCACATATGTTTTCACTTAATGATGATTTTATTCTTGAAAGAGAAAAATGTATGTGATAGCTTTGAAATGAAAAAAAGAACAAAAATTAGAAAAAATGAACATAGAAATAGAAAAAGCCAAAATGATTTGACTCTGTTATAGATGCTTATTGATGTGACAAAAGGAAGCTTTGACTGCTGTTGACCCTGGAGATCTAAAATAAATAAAGAGAGAGCCAGATTCTATTATTTCCTGTGTATCTTGAACAGAATTGGTCCTGAACATATATATAAAAAGAAAGGAATCCTAAAAGTTGAGACTGGCATATCCGTACAAGAACCTCACTCATAAGCCAGACCCTGTTCTGCCAGTTTTTATGCCCAAGCTCTATCACAGCACTTGCCTTAACTACCTGGCTTCCACATCCTCCTATTCAGTGAGCTTTATAGTTTACACAGCCCTCCTTCTGACAATAGAGCTTCCCCCCCTACCCCAGTCGTTTCTCCTGGGTGGATTCTTTAATAGATGAGATGCTGTGAGGATTTTCTCATGGACAAGTATTAGCAATAGCTCATTACATAACAGACAGGATGGTCAGGTTTTTTTGTTATTATTTTAAAAAAGAAACTTAATCGGAACATTAGCCCCTAACAAGGGCCAGAATTCAAGCCCTTGATAATTGTCTGAAATGGAGTTTTTTTTCATTCCAAAGACTGACCATTTTCTCCAAGGTGTTGGAAAACCCCATTCTTCTCCCTGAAAGGAGGAGAGTTATTAATGAGTCAGAGAGAACAATAGAGAAATCCTTATTACTCCTATAGATGGGGCTGCTCTGAACTAGCCTGGGGAAAACGATTTGGTGGGTCTGGCTTTTTAGGACTGGAGATTACTTGTACTACTGATTACTTGCAAATCACTCTCCCTCTCACCTCCCTTTCTAATCAGGGACTTTATAGCAGTTTTCCAGGGATTGAGGTACAGATAACAAAAGAGGTGTGAAATCTGGGACACTTGAGAGGTATGGTCAAGAACATACAAGTATAAGAAAAATGAAATTTGTAAATTACTGAATTTGGTCCCATTAAGACTCTCTTGTCTGCTACCTGGACATAAATCAATCAATGCTATTTCTTCTTGTAGTCAGCCTCCTAATATCGAGGTTCCCAAACTAGGTCAGTACCCAAGTGAAATCACATCATATGCAGAAGGGGTGTCATGATCCTGACTGAGATTTAGGATCCTAATTTTTAATACCATGCCTCCAGACAGACTTTGGATAAAAGCAGACATGATTTGGACCCGCTTTGGCCCAGGAGCTGGTGGCATGTGTAACCACACACAACCAGATGTTGGCCCAGGATTGCCCTGGGTGGTGTAATCTTGGGGGCTAACCCAGGCTGTGACCTCCAGAGAACTTCTGAGATTACAGTCTGTGCTAAGGCCTGTCTGCCTGAGCCAGAGAGGCCAGAGTAGGCGAGCATGTCTGTTCGACTCTGGCTTTCCTGCCCCAGGCTGGGGGCCACCTTGGCAAGCATCCATGGCTGTGCCTCATTGGCCACCATCACTGCCCGCCATGGTGGGGGAAGGGCTCTGGGAGCATAGCGTGGGCCGCCCACATGTTTGTTGTGCTCCCAGACATAGCTGGGCTATCTGGCTAGTAGGACGGCTCCCTGGCCGTGGTCACGTCAGGTTGGTACCCTGACCTGACCCAGATCATGTCACCTGGGATTTTCCACCTCAGGCTCATGACAGTGGCGCACAGCCATCAAGTGTATTTTTACCCTTTGAAGTCAGTCGAATTCCGCTGGTGTTGCTAGTAAGAGGGAAATCAGGGCCAATGAGTCTAACTCATTTACATCTAAATTTAATCTAGATGTAAATTCTTAAAGTTATAACAAAGCAAATGTCTCCTTAGGGCTGAAACTTGATCTTGAGTTTTTCTTGGTTATCATTGAGAATCATGGTCCTCTCCGCATTTTAAGTGAGAAATGATAATAAAAAAAAATGCCGATTCTCGACATTTCTTGGCCAAGAAATTTTTCTCAAAATACCGTTTACCATTACTGTTTACCATTTACCGCAATTTACCGTATACCAATTTACTGTGTACTGCTTACCATGTACCGTGTTCATTTCAGTAATGCGCATGCGCAAAGTGGCATTTTGCTTTTGCACATGTGCATTACTGGGATCAATGTGGTATATGGTAAGTGGTACATGAAAAATTGATATATGGTAAACAGTAAACGGCATTTTGAGGGAAAATTCTCAACTGAGATCTCAGTCTGTTATCAAGATGTGTTCCGAGATCTTGGTGACAATTCTCGATTCTTTCAATATTTTCATGAGAAAAAAAATGGCTTCTCATTTCAGCCCTAACATTCTAGACCAGAGTTTACAATACAATATATGGTGTATCTGACTTTCTCACCTTGGCTAAGTTGCATGAACATAAATGAATGTGCATAATAGTATGCTCCTTTAAAAAGAAAACCACTGACCATCTGTTTTCTCTTACAGAAATGTACTGATTCTTTAAATTAAAACAAAATTTTAAAGAGAAAACATTGCATATGTACGGGGTTTATCTGATAACCATGGCAGTTTCATAAGTTTCTATTACAATGAAAAATGCAGTGCTATAATATGGTACATATTTTTGACAGAAAATTGATTTCTGGCAGTGGACAATCCTCTGGCAGCTTTGGGACCCCATCCAGCATTTTCAGGTTTGGCAAACTGGAGAACACTCTAGAGGAGACAGGAAGGAGAAAATTAATATTCGTTGAGTAACCCATTTCCTCGGATCTGTTTCTGATCCCAAGTCAAGACGAACCCAAAGCACACGTTAGATATCATATGTGGGAAAATGACATCTCGGGCATGGCATGCCATCTCCGACACCTATACGGAGACTCTTGCCAGAACTGGCTACGAGAGGAGGTGTCCATGCAGCTCCATTGGGAGCAAGAGAAGTTGATCCACCATTTCTGCCACCACTATGGCCAGAGCCTCCTGAGGACTATGGGAGTAGAGGGAGCTTTTCTTGAGCTCTGCTCCTAACCTGCAGCCAGTCAGCACCTCCCTCCTGGTGTCCTAATTACTGTACCGGAAGGTAGTGGCCAAAGTGAACGCATAAAAAAGTGGCTTTTGTTCTAGTAAGACTTGCAGATCTTTGTGGAGAAACAAAATGAAACATACTATGGGGTATGTGTGACTTTTTTGGAGTAAGTGGGGGTGTTTTTAAACTAACGCCATAGGAGAGGGGTCCATGGTCATTGAGTGGTACAGCTGCAGGGAGGGTGCCCATGCACACAACATGCGGGGGGAGTGCTTCAAAGGAGTAGCTCCCAGCATAGCTGCCCTGTCCACGGAGGCAGCCACCGTAGCCCACATGGGGCACTCTGGATTTTTCAGGAGTGTCCTTGCATGACCATGAGTGGCTGCTGTGTGGGTCATGGGGGCACGTCTCTCCATGCACTACTGTCACATGAGCAGTTGGACACATGTATGGTGGGAGGACCATACGTGGATGCATCTAGTTTAAAAACACCCAGAGAACTGGCTCATTATTTTTGAGCTTCTCCACCTATTTCTGCCTTTCATTTGTGCAACTCAAACTCATCTTTTCTAATAAGGGATTCCATTTTCAAAAGTTCTTTAAACAATAATACTAAATGGTGCTTTTAAATACTAGTGTATTATCACTTATAAAGGTTTATCAGGTGTTTGTTTATTAAAGTTGGGTGACTGTAGCTATATCAGTGTAAACTGCCTTGTGGTTCTCGGCAATATGCACATTTTGGTGTGTGACACACTGACTCTCGGGCTTGGGAACTTTGCCCACCTTTGTTATATATGAACATACCTGAACTCTCTGCTGTTGGAAATCTACATCTTGTTCCTACTCTTGTGGTTGAGGGCTCTCT
>QEPC01005770.1:2461351-2472353 GCA_003113815.1 Sphenodon punctatus | reverse complement strand
GGGATCTGATAGAAGTTTATAAACCCATGAGTGGTCTGGAATGGGTAAATAGGGAACGGTTATTTACCCTCTCAAATAGTACTAGAACTAGGGGACACCCCATGAAACTAACAGGTAGCAGGTTTAAAACAAATAAAAGAAAGTATTTTTTTCACTCAATGCACAATTAAGCTGTGGAATTTGTTGCCAGAAGATGCAATCAAGGCCAGTAGTGTAGCTGGGTTTAAAAAAGAATTGGACAAGTTTCTGGAGGACGGGTCCATTAGCAGCCATTAGCCGGGTAGGTTTTGGGGAACATAACCTCTTACTGTTGGGAGGTGGGAGTGAACAACAGGGAATAGATTGACCCATTGTGACCTGCTGAGTACTTCTTCCAAGTGACCGTGACTGGCCACTGTATGACACAGGTGCTTGGCTTGATGGACCATTGGTCTGACTCCATATGTCACTACTTATGTTCTTATGAGTATTTGCAGAACTTGGGTTTACTTGCTATTAGTCATTGATTAATCTTACAACAGCTTCCTACATCTCTTGAATCGAGGGGCTGTGCAGTATGTAAATACTGATATAGTATGAGAAGAAGAGAACAAGTCGTTCATAAACCAAAGTTAATGAAACCTGGTTTCATAAGGAGGGAGGGACAATTATTATTAGAAGGGCTTTACAATCCTATACAGTTCACCCTCACAATAAACCTGTGAAGTAGGTCATTATTACTTAGATTTTACAGATGGGAAACAAAAGCTGAGAGAAAGTGACTTGCTCAAGGCCACACAATGAGTTTATCACTAAGAGGGTATTTGAACTCATGCCTTTCAGATCAAAGTCCAGTACATTAACCACCTGGCTATCCTGTAAGTTAGTGGGATGATTTGGCTACAAAAGGACCCATATCTTTCCACTAGGTGCATCTTTTGTTATGAAAGTTTGGGCCCCTACTTACGCTTGGGCTGTCTGTCCCTTTTCCAAATTAGGCTGAAATCAGCCTGTGGCATCAAATGTTATTAAGTGCACGCATGCAAACACATACATGTGCGTGCATGAACACACGGACGTACAAACACTGACTGTGGACGCTTCTTTTAATAGGAAATTGAGATTTGAAAAAAAAAAAGCAAACTGCAAAAACTAGAGTTCAGATTTTCATTCTACCATTTCAGACCTTAAAGGGTTTAAAACATAAAAGGGTTTTGCTTGTAAAAAACAAAATCAGACAATCACATATTATTTATTAAATGAACTGTTCAGGATGTATGACTGTGAAAAAGGCCACATCTGTTTTCAAATCACAGGTTTTCACTTTTACCTGCTCTCACTCGGGGACATCGGATCTGACTCCCTCGGACATCATGTCCTTCTAAGTCACGCCAAGTGAGATACTTGCAGGAATCTGATGGAAGCTTAAAGGAAAGAAGCAAAAGAAAATCATTAATTGTCTGGGTCGGCCTTTTTAAAAAAAAAAAAAAAAAAAAAAAGTTGATCGGGAGGCTTTTTGCCTATCCTTTGTTTTGTTTTGTTTCCATAATGTTAATTGTGCGTTGAATTTTGCTAAATATTGGGCATTTTCAATTTTGCTAAATATTGGGCATTTTTACACACACTTTAGCCACAGCTGTAGACGTGAGGGGCTGCCATAGAAACCAAGTGACCACAGCTGCCTGGAGCAAAGCAGTTTACCAAGAGAATTTTTTACACACAAAAGTTTTGGGAGAAGTTCTACACAGAAGTTCAAAGAGCCAGATGGCGGTCAATAACAGCAGGGCACTGGGGCTTTATCCCAGGTTGATAAATAACTCTGATACATCTATGGCCTATCTGAACGATATTAGTAGAAGCCAGTGTAGAAGGTTGTTCCTTTTGGCAAGAGTTCATTCCTTCCCCTCAGCGTTATGCGAGGGGAGGTATAGAAATGTTCCCATGGCCAAGCGTCTATGTAAATGTGATTTGGGTTTGGTGGAAACAATGGACCACATTTTGCTGGTTTGTCCTTTATATTCTGAACTCCGGAAGAAGCTTATTAACCCACTAATTGCGGGTTTCCCTGGGAGATCCAATGATGCATATGTGTGTTTTTTACTTGGTGATAGTAGTAAAGATGTAACAAGGACCTGTGGCCCTTTTTGGGGGGCTTGTACATAATGCTAAAGTGAAATCCACGTGTTGATGTGGAGTATATTGTTTTTTGTTGGCTTATATATGACTATGTATATCTTACCTTGGTGTTTTTATACTTTGTATTTTATTTCATATTTTAAAATGGCTGAATCCGCGGGGCCGGCGCCGATCGCGTGGTGAAGGAGATTCCCGGCGGGGATGAAGGGGCCCTTCACGTCTGGATGGTGATCACGGTCTGGAATCCTCGCCGGAATTCCGCCCCGTGGTCATTTCGGGCGGGCACTGCGTCTCCCCAGAGGGCGGGTGGCGAGGGAGCTTAGAGGAGGCGGGGCTGTGCGGCCGCACGTTGTGCCGTGCGACCCTTCCCCCTCCCCAATTCCCCGATGGGATCCCTTGGCACGTCTGTTGGCCGTGCTGGAGTGATCCCGGCGGGGAATCTGGGAGTTGTTTCCGTGACGGGGCAAAGTCGCCCCATCACGTCTGAAAACACCCATTGGGGATGGGGTGGGGTGTGAAGGCACTGCCCTGCCTGCCATTTTATATTGACCTCCTGAGTGAGGGAATCATTCCTTAGTCCACAGAGTGCCATGGGTAGATAACTCCAGCTTCTGGACGTGGAGCTACTTTTCTCTGGAATATGATCTTTTATAGTACGGGTGAGTGCACCATTTGTAGGATGATCATGGCAGTCCCCATCACTGGTCAAAATGTGGCCCATCTTTCTCTAGCTAGAGGCTAAACTGGGGGAAAAATAATCAAGGGTAGGAATGACTTCCATATGAGGCGAGGCTTTTCAGCTTGCGGCTTTTCAGCTTTGAGATGAGATGACAGAGGGAATATAACAGAAGGTTTATAAAATCATGAGGGGCATGGAATGAGTAAATAGGGAGATATTGACCCTCTCAAATACTGCTAGAAGTAGAGGACACTCCATGACAGTAATGGGAAACTGTCCATTAATGCCTATTAGTAATATCAAGTAAGCGGAGGATGTAACCAGTGCCTAACTACCCAGATTTTAACTTTCTTCTAGCTTTTGTTGGCCTTTTCCTTGTCTTTCAGATTTTGGGGTGCACACTGCTACTGGGAACATTTTCCAGGGCTCAGCCTCTCCTTAAATTTAAGTGCCAGGGCAAGACTGACCCCCACCCCCTGGATGTAACCTCTGACTGTCAGGAGCTGGGAGGAAGTGAACGGCAGGGTCACTCCATTATGCCCTATTGGGTACCCCTTCAAACAACCAAGCATGGCCACTGCTGGAGACAGGATACTGGGCTTGATGGATCATTGGTCTGACCCAATATGGCATTTCTTATGTTCTTATATTTATATGTGAATGAACGTGTATTAACATGACAGAACTGCATGCTAGCCCTTAGGTTACAGTCAATCTGTGTTTCTTTCCAATAAAAGCATAATCAGACTGGGAAATGAAATGCTTACTGGAGATGATATGCCCGAATCACAGCTCTGCTGGAGAATTCCTCTGTTCCTTGATAAAACTGGCAGAGGAGTGTTTGTATCACTTAGATCAGAGCAGTGGGACGGGTAGGAGGTACAGACTCTAGTGCTTGTGTTCAGACCTGAGGAGCTAAAGAGAGAACATTTCAGAACATTTATACATTCTTCTCCTGCATATTGCTTTATGGACTTGATACAGAGCAAAAGAGCACTTCCTGATGCCTTTTAACAAGATTACAAAATAGAAATAAAACTTAAGGGCTAGTATATGGCCAGATTGTACCTAATCATCCTCATGGACTTGCAGGGTTTTACCTCCGCTCAGGTACAGTTATCTGTTTACAAAAATATTTGCATGGAAGAAACTTACAGCTAGAGCTGGGTAAACCTCTCAAATCAGCGCCATGCAAATGGCAAATGGCCGATTGGATGATAAACAATACCCATTTGTGCTCCGCTGGTTACTCATTTTTAAATTTCCCCCCGTTATTTCAATAGTTCAACTGTTTTGGCAATATCGGCACTATTGCACATGTGCAAGTGCCCAATATGCCACAATCGAAATACCAAAATGACTAAAATACCCAAACAACTGAACCAAACCCCAAGAAAAAGGAAAGGCACTACCCCCCAAATCAGACGTTTTGGGTTGTGTAGAGAGATTAGATAGCTAGCTGAAAATGAGAATAATATCCCAGACTAAACCCAATACCTGTTTCAGCACAAAGGTTTATAAGGATGGGCTTGATTATATTTTTACTTTTCAAGCAGAGCATCCTAATGGGAAGTTGTGCTGGTTAATCAATGGCACGATAATAGCCCTGAATAGTTTAATTGCACTTCGGATACAAGATCTGATTCTGTATCCCACAAGACTCTGAGGATCGAAGCCACACTTTCTATGAAAGCTGCTATGCTGTAGCCTCTTGAGTCTTTCCTTTTTATTTCTATTAATAATCTTCAGCGCCAAGGTTTGGAGCTGGCACGTGTGTTCCTTCCAGCCAATGCATAGTCCCAGTGGGTACCGTGCCCTTAGGCAGGTTGTGGGTTTGAGGCCACTAGAACTTTTAAAGCTACATTTAGTTTTACACAAATGGGGTCATTACTAATAGTTTTGCTTTCAAGAAAATGAGCATCTCTCAAGTCCACAGCTGTGGAGAGCCCTGGTGTGGAATGCATTAACATTTTAATTTTTTTTAAGAAGTCTACTAACTGGGTGGATATACAGCATCACATGCTTGTTACTCTACAAACTCCACGAACTCTCACAAAGCATCATTAAAACAATTACACAAGGAAATAGAAATTGGGAAATAAATGCAGATTATGCTCCAGTGGGGATATGCTCCAGTGGGGATAGATAGTAATGAAAGTTTCATTATAAGCTAAAGACTAAGTAAAACATGGATTAAAATCAGTTGCATGGCTATTGTTGTAGCGGAAGACAATCATGCATAGACTTCTAACATGCCCTGCTAAGATTTCATTATTTTAATTATCCTGCAATACCTACCTCTCAACTGCTGGACTCTGAAATGAGGGACAGTGACTCTCAAAATATGGGACAATGCAGGACAACATTTCCATAAAATATGCATATATATGCAAATTCAGAATCGTCTATTACTTAACTATGAGGCTTGGCTAAAAAACGGACCTTTTTTCCCTAAAAAAAAGAAAGCAATTGGCCCTTTTTACATGAGATGCCCCCACTCATGCCGACACAGGTTCGCTGCGTGGGCATGAGTGGGTACTGCCCGTGTGACTGCCACAGTGGGTGGACGTGTGGACGTGCTCTCCTGTAACATGCATGCCCACCCACGCCCACCCATTGCCCATGCATGGAGCAATTAGCTAAAGCGGCAATTGCTCTGTGCGTGGGGATGTGGGAGAATCGGTGTGCACCCATGTACACCACCGCCCACACTGCCGTGCGCACACCCGTCCCCTGCAGCTGCGGCCCATCTGGAAAGGGCCTAAAAAAGTTAAAGGACTTGCATTATCCGAACAACAGCCTCACTCCTAAGCCCTTGTCCTGCAAGTTTTTCGGCCCAAGCTCTAACGCAGCACTCCCCTTAACTACTTGGCCTCCACACCCCCACGCCCAGTCAGCATTACAGTTTAAACAGCCCTCCTTCTGACAATATAGCTTTCCCCCTACCCCACCCATTTCTCCTTGAGAGATGAGATGCTGTATTCTGAGTCAATTACCCCATTGCAATAGGGCTGGCTGGCTCCCCATTAGACTAGTGGGGAACATGGGAACAAGACCGATATCATGGCGACAGGCCGCAGCCCCAGCCTTTCCCCATTTCTTCCCACAGCTTTCCCAGGCTGCTGCTACCTTGGCCCCAAGCTCCACCTCTTTCAGTACCACAGCAGCAACCCACCCTTGCGTGATGGGGAATGCTGTGAAGAGTGGGGGTGCCAGGGGCTGTTCCGGCACAGCTGTAGGTAAGCTGAGGGACAACATAGTCAGAAACTCTGACTGAAGAAAGCGGGTCAGAGGTGCTTTCACATGTTATATTATCCATACCCCAATGTACCCACACTTGCCTATTTTCATGCAAGTGAACCCAAAGCTACCCCTAAGCAAGCTAATAGTCCCATGCTTTCCCTCCCACATAACTAATAGAGCGTATGAAGCACTGGACTTCCGTAGTTCTGACTTCAAACTCTCCCCATAATCAGTAAAACATGGAGAAATATGAAGGGCAGCACCAGCTAATTCCTTACTGCCCAGTGCCCAGTGGACCTGATGCCTCCGGCCTCTACATACAACTGAGGTAATATTTTTTTATAATTTAATTTTCCTGCATGACATGCTGTGTATGGGTGCCTCTGGTCCAGCTGCTCCATTCCTTAAAACTCATTTTATTCCACTTTGCTGCTGGCGCGAAACAAAAACTAAGGGGAAAACCACTTTGTCACAGCTGACCACTAGTTCCATATATGGATGGACTATCCTGAAGGTCAGCTATGGACATCTTTAGATGTAACAAGATCAGGGGTCAAACCCCCTAAGCACATGTTTGGCCATTGCATGCAAACACTAACAATCCCAGCGCCAGTTTGACCAGCCGTTGTGAACACCATTGCATTGTGAGGACAATTGTGCGTTTCCAGCTGAAGTTGTGACCAACATTGCGTCTAATGACATTGTGTGGCATGTTTGTAGGTACAGCCCGGGGTACAAGGTGGCAGCATTGCATGATGGGATACCATCTGGAAAACCATCTGGCAAGCAAAACACTAATTTGCCCCAAAATGGGCTGGATGTCTAAGTGGCTATAGTGAACACAGAGCCAAGCCGGTGTTCATGTCGCGGTCAGAACACACAGTGAGATCACTTTTAAATGAGCGGTTGAAACCAGCGCATTGAAGAATGCACTGTCTGAAAAGCCCCACAGGGTGCATTTATATGCACTGGAAGTAGTTGTCCCGCCATAGGAATTGCTGCTCGTGGGGTCTTTTTAAAGGTGCATTTTGGAAGCCCCGGGTGCCCCAAAATGCACCTTTAAAAAGTCCCCGCGAGTGGCAATTCGTATGGCAGGGCGGCTACTTCCGGTGCGTATAAACGCACCACGCGGGGCTTTTCAACCAGCATGTTCTTCAACGCGCTGGTTTCAACCACTCATCTAAAAGCGGTCTCAGACACCTGTTCATGTTGCATCTAAAGACGCCCTGGGATGGAATTTATGGTACTTGCCCAGCTATATGCAAGCTATAATAAAAATTCCCATTGGGAATGCTTTTAGAATCAAACTGCAGTGAGCTAGTGGAAGTGTTTTTAGTTTCCACGTTGCATTAAAAAGGGAGCAGGGCCCAGAATTGGCAAATATGGTGTCTACCACAGCATCCATTACAGAGCTGAAATTAATACCTCAGTTAAAAACCTATGCCGTGGCTATGCGGGCAGCAAACAGGAGTTTCTTTGCTACCATGATATGGTCCGTGAAGTTGCATCCAACTGAGCTTTTCCGAATAGTGAAGGGACTGGTCAGTCTGGCCTCCCTTCACCTTGAACTGGAATCTTCCAGTGCTCGCTGCGACATGTTTATAGACTATTTTGCGGATAAAATTGCTCAAACCCACCATGACTTCGACGTCGCATTAAATGCAGGGGATGTGACTGAGGTTATGAATGCCCCATCTGATCCAGTTTTGTGGGATCAATTTCAGTGGGCATCATCCACTGATGTGGTGGAGTTGGGATGTGAGGGTCACAACTTGCAAATTTGATCCTTGCCCATCCCGACTGGTGAAAATCATTCGGGAGATACTGGGGCCATTGCTGGCAGGGGTTGTCAGTGCTTCCTTTCTGGACGGCAGGGTCACGGGTGCTTGAAGGAGACTGTAATGCGACCCTTGTTCAAGAAACCATTCCTTGACATTGATGTCCTTGTCAGTTATTGACCAGTCTCTAACCTTCCCTTTTTAGTTTTTAGGGAAGGTTATTGAATGGTCACTGGCCCAACAGCTCCAGGGGCATCTGGACCACATTGATTTCCTTGATCCCTCGCAGTCTGGCTTTCATCTGGGGTATGGCACCGAAACTGTGCTTGTGGTCTTGGTCGACGATCTGCGTCGAGAGTTGGATCAGAGTTGATCCACTCTTCTGACTTTGTTAGATTATTATTATTATTATTAGCTTTTATATAGCACCAGCGATGTATCTGGTGCTTTACAGAGAATAAGATAGACACGGTCCCTGCCCGAGAGCTTACAATCTAAAGACAGGGAGGGGAGACAGGGAAGGGGGAACAGAGGGAGAGACAAGAGATGCAACATTCATGAGGATGTGAGAACTCAGGTACATGTTCTTGGCTTGGTTACAGTACATTGGGAGTTTGCAGATAACAGGTGGGGATAATCCTGGGTGAGGATGATTAGCAGGAGTTAGGAAGGGCGGAGCAGAAGAGGTGGTTTTTGAGGAGGGACTTGAAGGTACAAAGGGAGGGGGCAAGGGAGTCTTTCAGCAGCGTTTGATACAGGGTATTTTCAGACATTACGAGATCACGCTCAACCACAGTGAACCACGATCAATCCCACAGCAGGGCCAAAGCGCCCTGAACGTCTGTTCGGCGCCCGCCAGATGTTCACCACAGTCAATACCCACATGGGGTCAATTCCAACCATGCTTCCGGGGCTCCCTGTGGGACATTCTCCGAAAGCGTGGTCAAAGAGATCCCCACCGGGAAACAACAAAAAGTAACGCTGGACGGCAATCACCGGCTGGAATCAAAGAAAATGATTCCCAGCCAGGGACAAAGCATGCAGCGTCACTGCCAGGCAACCAGAAACAACACAGGCAGCGGAGGGAGATTTAAAAGGAAATCTGCAGCAGGGAAGTGTGGCGGGATGGAGTGAGGAGGGAGGTAGAAGAGAGTGGTGGGAGAGAGAGTGAGGGTGGAGGAGGAGGAGGCAGGGGCAGTGGTGGAGGGAGCACAGATGGAGGAGGGCGAGGTGGGAGGTGTGTTGAGGATGGAGGAGGCAGAGGGATGCCCCAGGGACAGCAGCCAGACCGGGAGAGGAGGCACCCCGGAAACGGGTAAGGGGAGCCAAGGGGGGGGAACAAGGGGCACAGGGGCACCCATGGGGCAGGGGGCCTGCCCGGGCACCCAGCAGGGAGAGGGGGAAAGGAGGCAGCCCGCGAGAGGGGCCAGAACCGCACCCAACCATAACCCCATCCCGCAGACACAGAAACGGGCCCGGGTGGACGAGCCCCCAGAGGACACCGGCCCAGCCCGGGCAGAGGAGGAGGTGGTGGAAGAGGCGGTGGAGGAGGACCCACAGGGAAGATGAGGGAGGAAGCCCTACCACAGAGGGAGCCAGTGGGGGCTGCAGGAGACCCGGGATATCATACAGACCTGGGGGACCCTGGAGTACCACCTGGAGCTCGTGCTCAACCAGCGGAATGAACACATCTACCAGGACATAGTGTGGGACATGGGGGCAGCGGGGCACCATCGGACCGTGGCACAGTGCCGCTCCAAGGCCAAGGAGCTGAAGAAGGGGGTACAAGGCCATAAGGGACAACAATAGGTGGTCCAGACACGGAGCCCAGACCGCTCCCTTCTACGATGCCCTGGACCAAATCCTGCACATGAAGGGGTCGATAGTCACCCCACGGCTCGTGGGGAGCACAGTGGTCAGGGCAGGGAATGGGACGAGGTACCCCCTCCCCTCGCCACCCCCCTGTTAGACACAAGCTCCAGGGCCCCGGAACCCCAGGAGGAATGCCCCGGGGCCTCCAGCACCTGCAGGCTCCCCCCGGACAGCAGCTCAGAGAGCACACACCCCCAGGTTGGACAGGCGGAGTTCGAGGCTGGCACCCTCATCACTTGCAGCCAGTGGTCCCAGGGGGAGCATTCCCACACTGAGGGGCCAGCCTCGGAGGGATCCGAGACTGATATTGAGGGTAAGCAGGTGACCAGGAGGGGAGAGGGACCGGGCCCTCGGGGGCAGGGGCCAAGGGGGGAATGAATGGGCCGGCAAGCAAGGCCAGAAGGGCCCCGGGCCCCTCCTGGGCACCCGCATGCCCCTACACCAACACACACCCCTTCCTCACCCACAGGGCATGGAACACCCCGGCACCAGACCCAGGCAGGTGAGCAGGCTGGCGCCGAGGACCCCGGGCAGCATGCGGAGGAACCAGGTGAGGCATGCGCTCTGGTTGGGAGGGCCCACAGGGGCACCGGGAGGGGGTCCCGGTCCACTCAGAGGCAGTGGGAGGGGTCAGGAAGGGGGGTGGGAAGGGGCCGGGCAACACGCCCAGGGGGCCATGGAGGCCCAGGCCAATCCCAAGGCCGAGGATGGACTCCCAGGGTGGCTGGCAAGTCACCTTCCTGTACCCTACAGGGCAACCCCAACAGCCACTGTCTCCAGGGCCCGTGTCCCCAGCACAGTGCATGAGGGAGCACTGGGCATGAGTCCGCCAGCGGAGGGAGGACCAGGTGGAGGACATCGTCCGGACCTTGGCAGAACAGGGGGAAAAGATGATAGCGGCTGTGGACTGAATGAAGGCAGCCATCGAGCGGTCCCTGGAGTGGGTGGAGGCATGGGACATGATGCTCCAGGCTGAGGTGCACCTGGAGCAGAGGCGGGAGCACCGGGAGCACAGCAGGCAGGTGGAAGCGCTCAGGCGGCTGGAGCAGGCCATCACAGGGATAGTGCGGGAGCACTCTGCAAAAATGGACAGGTCCCATGAATGATATTGGGATCTCCTTGCTTCTGCACACAGGCACCATGTGTGCCTATGTGATGGCAGCCACCCCTCCAGGCACCCTGCCTGCCCTGGGCCCCATGCCAGGCCCCTCGGTGCCCCTACACCCTCCCCAACCACCCCAGCTTCCCCCACGCCCCCAGGGGCCACGCATCTGCCTCCCAGTCCCCCCTGCTCTCTGGAGGGTGCAGCCACTCA
>QEPC01005770.1:2446396-2461251 GCA_003113815.1 Sphenodon punctatus | reverse complement strand
CCATCACGGCCCCCTGATCCACCAGCTGGATCGTTCTGTCCAGGAGCACGCCCTCCACAGCCTCGCACACATCCCGGAGGATACAGGCAATGGTGCTCAGGCCAACCCTGAAGTGCTGGGAGACAGAGCAGCAGGAGTCGGGCATTGCTAGGGCCCAGACACCCATAACCACCTGCTGGACCATGGGGATGGGGGTCCTCATGGGGGTGGGCTGGTGTTCAAGCCAGGGCATAAGGAGCTCAGCGAGCCGGAGCAAGGTGAGCTTGTCCATCCTAAAGTGGGCCCTCCAGGCTGTCTCGTCCCACTGGGTCAGCGCCCTGGCCCACCAACCCTGTGCCCGCTCCGTGACCCATATCCACCTGTCAATGGGCATAGTGAGCAGGGCTGCCCGGCACATGGTCTCCCTCCCCCATTGGAGGTGCCCGGCTGCCTCACGGATCGCCGCAGGGCAGGTTCGGCCCTGGCTCATGGCCTGCTGGTCTTCTCCGGACACCCTCTGCACCCTGAGTTGGGCAAGGGCTTTCCTGTGCCCATGGTGGGCCCTGCGGGCCCGTGCAGCTCTGCAGGCCAGGGAAACCCTCAGGCGGGAGTCCAGGTGTAGCTCCGCGGTAAGGAGGTGCAGCTGCTCAGTGTAGTTGAGGTACATCTTGGCTGCGAGCGCGGGGTGCATCCAGTAGGCGGCTGCCCTGTCCCGCTCCATAGTGGTGGGGGCCCCAGGGGCTGGGGGACGGTTATGCTGGCCCAGTGATGGCCTGGGTGGCCCGGGGCCCCGCCCCCAGCTGCCCAGGCCTCTCACCACGAAGCTGGTGTCTGTGGGTGTGCTGTTGGGTGCACCTGCTGTTCTGCCTTGGGGCCTAGAGCTCGCACGGGTGCACGCAGCTGTGCATTCCATGCACAGCTGCATGCCTTCTGCCATCAAACACCACCACCCCCGTCCCTGTTTGCAACATCGTGTCCTTGCCGGCCTGATTAGCGGTCCTGTCTGGGCGCTTGTTTCCTGCAGCTGTGTCGGGTCCGCACCCCATGCCTCGCTCTGTTGCTATACAATGTTGTGGTCCCTGTCCGCCTGGCTTGTCCTTGGGCCCCCTCGGCCCCCTCCCCCCCTGGCTCTGGAGGGTATGTGTGCTCCTCTGTCCGTGGTGTTATTTTCCCTATCTATCTGGACCATGGCTGGTTGTGCTTCCACCGGGCTCCCGCTTCCCGGCCCCCATAGGGCCCCGCATAGCTGGACCTTCCACAAGATCATGTCTCTGTGTGACCTGTGGCATACCCCAGCTGTGCAGCTGCTCCTGGGCTGCCCGGACAGCCAGTTGGGTGCTTATGCGAGCCTGAGCTCTGGCCTTCGCTACTTCAGCTATGAGGCGAGTGCTCTGGATTGTCGGCTGTATGCGGAGATACTGGGACTGGTTCCTTTCCCCAATGGACGCATCCCAGAGATGAGGTGCTCTCATGTGGCCTGGTCCGTGGCTGAGACCATGTCTGCACTGTCTGTGTGCAGCCTGGCCGCCTACACGGTCTGCCTTGTGGAGGGGGGCCCTGCCTTGGCTGTGTCCTACTTTGGCTGTGTCCACGGGGTCCGTGGGTACCAGCACTCCCATGGGGCAGTGTATCACCGGATGTTAGAGCTGGGACAGCTTCCGTGGCCCCCTGCTGCTGACGTCTGTGTGTCTGAGCCTACCGCAGTGGAGTTGTCAGTGCTGACGGGCTTGTGGGCGTGTTCAGATTTGCAGTTGGGACTGTCCTTGTAGGATCCCTTCGAGGCCTACTACCTGATTGCCACCACATGTCCTTGTTGGGGTACTGCCGGGACATGATCCATTGGCCCCACCTGGTTAATTGGGCGGGCCAACCAGCCCCTGGGCCCGTCGTGGCCCCCAGCAGCTGGCTGTGAGTCGCGGTATGCCTCCCGGCCCCCCGGTTGCCTGCCCCCGTGTGGGTTCCCGCCCCTGCCCGGGGTCCGGGTTCCACTGGCTGATCCCTCCCTGATGTCTCTGCCATGCTGCCTGCTTCCCTGGGTGCTTCTGCCCCTGCCTGTGGCTCTGGGCCCCCTCCGTCCCCCCCATATGCTTGTGTGACCTCGGGGTTCTGGGGCCCGCAGACTGCCCCTCACGGCCTCCTCCTGGGGGTGTGTTTTTCTCATCCTTGGACCTGCTGCGCTGCACCGGCTCTCCTGCCTGCCCTCCATCGGCCCCTCGCCGGGATGTTGGGTCTGCATGTGCCTCCAGGACCATTCCCAGCCCGCTCACTGTGCCGTGCGGGCTCCCGCTGTGCCTTGGTCCCGAGCTCCTGGGGGACCCCATTCCAGGACTGTCTGTGTTGCTGTGGGGGTGCCCATGTGGACAGTTCTGCTGTGGGGGTTGTAGTTACTGTTGCCAGTGTCCTGCCCTGCCCTTCCCCTGTGCCCTTTCCCCCCTCTTCCCTGTTCCGCGCCCCCCCTCACCCATGCTCGGTGTGTCTTGTGTGTTGTCTGGGCGCCCGTGTCCCCCCTTCCCTTCCTTTCCCTTCTGCGTGTGTGTGTGTCCAGGTGTGTGCTTGTGCTGTGTGTTCCCCTGTGCCCCTGCTGTTTGTGTGCCTATTGTGTGTGGTACCTGGCCGGCTCTTCTCCCTCTTCCCCCTCCCTTCCTGTTTCCCTTGTGTGGGCATTCCCTTTTGTACTTTTTGGCTTCGTTTGCCCTCAGGTGGCCATGTCTGTGTCCCGCCCCTGCCCGGTGGCTTGTGGGTGTTTTGACCGCATCCGGGAATCGGCGTCACGTCTGTTGCACTGCCCCGGCCCGATGTCTGGTGGCCCGATTCCCTTCCGTGGTTTCGGTCCCGTCACATCTGTTCGGGGCTTTTCTTGACCCCGTGGGGTGGTTGTTTGGTTCACTCCCACCGGGAATCCACTGTGGTGAACCGGGCGCCCGTAACATCTGAAATCACCTACAGTTGACCATGAGATGTTGGTGACTCGTCTGTGGGACCGTGCTGGTGTGGGAAGAACTGTTCTTGAATGGTTCCGCTCATTCCTGTCTGGGAGATCTCACCGTGTGGTACTGGGGGATTTTACAACTTCCCCCTGGGCTCTCATGTGTGGAGTCCCCCAGCGATCTGTTATGTCCCCTCTCCTGTTCAACATGTATATGCAGCCACTGGGCAAGACTGTGAGAGGATTTGAGGTTCGGGGTCAACGGTATGCTGATGACACCCCAGCTATATCTCTCGTTTTCATCTGACACAGGCCCGGCAGTCTCAGTGTTTTACCCAGTGCCTGGCTGCAGTGGGGGAATGGATGAGGACGAGCCATCTGAATCCTGACAAGATGGAGGTGATGTTGGTGGGTACTAGGAACGATGGAGTGGAGGCCCCCATAATTGGTGGGGTGCATCTCTCCTTGGTTCCTCAAGTTTGGAGCCTTGGAGTTCTCCTCAATTTGCAGTTCTGCCTGGATGACCGGGTGGCAGCTGTGGCAAGGAGTGCATTTGGTAAATTACATCTGGTCCGACACCTTCAACCATATATCTTGGGCTCCGATCTTGTCACCATCATCCCATCATTCATCACCTCGCGACTGGATTACTGCAGCACGCTCTACGTGGGGCTACTCTTGGCGACAACCCAGAGGCTGCAGCTGGCAGAATGTGGTAGCCCATCTCCTTACAGGGACAGGTCATCGGGAGCAGATAACACCGGTGCTCTGATCTCTGCACTGGCTGCCTATAGTTTTCCGGGCCCGATTCAAGGTGTTGGTTATTACCTTTAAAGCTGTATACAACCTGGGCCACACTTACCTGTGGGACTACCTCACCCCTCGCGTCCTGGATTGGCCTCTGTGGTTGGCTGAGGATGTCCACTGGGAGGTCCCCCTGGTTTCCCACGTGTCTATGCCTGAGTGGGTGTTCTCAGTGGCCACGCCTGGCTATGGAACTCTCTCCCGGTGGAGATTCCCCTCTCTCTGGATCCCACTTCTTTCCCTAAAAAATTTAAGACTGTGCTGTTTCGCCAGGCATTTGATGAAGGGGGTGGGTAGTGGGTGGGCGTTTTATGGGGTTTGTTGGTTTTATGGGGTTTTTCCTTGGCCTCTTTTTTGGGGATTTTAATACGATTTTATGGTATGTGTCCTTGTTTTTTATGTATTATTATTATTATTATTATGTGCTGTACACAGCCCCGGGCTGCCATTGGGCAGGGGGGGCAGTTTAAAAAATGCTTTATAAATAAAATAAAAAAATAAAAACAGGTATATCCATTGAAACTGTGGTATTCAACTCTGCCCAATAACATTGGATGCTAATTGGTACCCAATTAAGACCTGACAGGCTACCTGAATTACCAATCTACTGTTTTCTGTCCCAATTTCCAAACTTCTGTACTGATTTTCCGGCTTCCCGACCTAATTTGTTTACCAGTTTACAGTTTTACTAATCAGACTGTAAAATGGTAAATTGGTAATGGTAATACTTGGTATTTTCAGGTAATCAGGTGCCTGACTCCAAACCAATCCAAATGTAATCCGGTGCCACCAGCCTGCAGTGAAAACTGGGACTTCTGGTTCAGGCTTGAGTCCCATTATCTCTTCCTCTGTTTCTATCTCTTCTTTATGTATTATTTTTACACAAATAAAGCACTTCCCAGATAGGCCCACCCAACTGCACATTGTCATAATACGACCATGTCCAGGCTCATGCAACATAACCAAAATGCATTTGGGTAAATGCCCAGAGTACAATGAACTCAAGTTGGGGGAAATGTTTTCTGGGATAGTATCCAGGATGCAAATGCAAGCAGGGAAACTCGAGAGCTGTTCCAACGGGTAATAACCATGTGAACGGGCACATGCTATGCAAACAGTGGTGATATCATACATGTGCCAAACAATACTTTGCTACAAACATTACAGGGTAAGTGCACCCGGAATGGCAAGTGGGCTGCAATCCTTGCACTCAGAGGAATGATGGCAAGATAGCATCCCAGCCTCTACAATGCCTCATTTCAGCAAATTTCAGTAAGACCCTATGTATTATCTTAAGATGGATTGTACTCAGGGAATTAGTGGAACACTGATTTCTCTTCTTCTCTTTTGAATTAATTTAATTCCCTGCAGGGTGAACTAAAAGTAATTGCCGTGACTGAGACAGGATGCAATTTAAAACAATTACAGCCCACTATATATTAAACTGCCCAAATCTTCCACCTTGATTGGGAGGCCCTTTGGCTGGATATGAATCTCCAATGACACCAGTGGGAGGGCCACTTCAGATTATGTCAACCATTAAGGGGGAAAAATGAGATTCATGCTGTCTCTATGGGTTGAGTCATTTCCAGCCCCTTTGCCTGCAGTGAGAAATTGCTTGTTATCGTAAATCACAAATCTAAATCTCGGAGTGGAATTCATTTCATCTTGAGTCTAAGGGAAACCTGCTATCGCTCTCTCCCCTCAGGGGTGATTAACGGTAGGGGCTTTGGGCAGGGGCACGTCAGGTATTTTAGGATTCCTGTGAATGAGGCTTAAGGGAAATTCTCTGTAATGCTGGGTGAAAAATAACATTCATTTATAGATACTTTTCTCCCATCTGGTGCAGAGACAGATTAACAGTAGGCGGGCCTGCCCCCCCCCCCCCTAAAATGTGTGTGCTCTGGCATGTTCAGGTTCATATAGTCTCTTCAGTGCCTCCAGACAGATTGGGTGCGTTTAGATGGATCGCACCGATACCTCTGCTCTGCCTCACACCCGGGGCCACGTAAAGGCAAGCTGCCAGATGTGTAGGCAGAGCAGAGGTGGACCAGGCACCACCTGCTCTCCTCCAACCCCACTTGCAGTGCTTCAGAACATACCAGAGCACCACCAGTGGAACAGGCTGCACTAACCTGAGGCACAGTCCGGCGGCAGAGTCTGCATAGTGGACGGTCGCTGCAGCTCTACTCTTAGCTGGCCAATGTCATAGAGCTGTGGGCGGCAGCCTAGACAGTCAGGCAATCTGCCCACAGCTCTATGGTGTGGGGGAGGAGGGTGCTGCGTGAGTGGGCCATGGGCCCCAACAGCTGGTCGTCGTCTGAAAACCCCCATTGTCATGACTGCTACCTGCTTCTAGCTGCCCTCCCTGCTCCCTTCTCCCTACCCCCCAGCCTGACCGCTGGTGTAGCATTTCATCAGCCAACCCCTGCTGGATCATCCCAGTTCTGCACCATCATGTGCACACTATTTAGTCCTGCCTCCACTGCTCCTGCTTCTGCCACCCATCATAGACCACATTCCAATGGACGGTTTCTTTATTATTAATTCTTTAATTAAATTTTTACCCCACCCTTCCTGCCAACGGCAGCTCAGGGCAGTTTACAATATTAAAAATACGAATATAAAATGGACCAAAAAATACATAAACATAAAACACCATACGCTTTGATGTATTTAGGCCTTACTTCTGTTTTCCTCCTGAGTGAGGAGCAGAGCACTAAACTAGTGTTATACAGGAGTAAGGAAAGAAAAGTATGCGCCTGAAAAAACTCCTCAGTTTGTTTTTCAAAGTAACTGTTCATATCAACACTTATCAGTGTGATGGTTCAGGGCTAGATCTGATATGATTTGTACCTACTGGAAATACCTGAAATTTTGAGTGCTGTTTCAAGTATTCGAACTGGCACCCAACTACCGTTGGTGTGCCTACACCATTTTGGTTTTCAGGTTCCTGAAATTACACATCAATCTGAGAAAATTTGTCTGAAATGTTTTCAGAAATTTAGGACCAGACGTTAAAATTTAATGACCAGAGATTAAAAAAAAAAAAAATCAGGACAAAAATGGTCTAGCATTGCATCAGTCAACCCCTACTGGATATTGGAGCAGTCCAGCGAACCCCTACTGGATATTGGAGCAGTCCTGCCAACCCCTACTGGATATTGGAGTGACTCCTGGGTGGCCATGCATGGTAGCATCTCATTTAAAAACACGTTTGGGTACCCGATTGAATACAGTTTCAGGTACCAAAAAGTACCTGAAATTTTTGAGTCGAAATGAGTACCACAAATTTGATGGGTATGTCAATTTTTTGGGGGTATTCATTTCAGCTCTAAAAACATCTTGGCTTAGGGGAAAGTTGATGCGTTACTACAACAGTTTACGCTGTTTGCTTGAATGCTATCAAGGTGGAATAGTTCCTTTGATTTAATCAAATCAAGGCAGTTACTTCTGTTTAGTGTTTACCTCTGTTCATCAGAATGAGGTGATGTTGGGCCCTTTCATGGTGTTGGCATGACATCAAAGTGTCACTAGCATCACCATAAATCTGGTGCCAACTCAGGGTGGTTTCAGATGTTACGGGGTCCCGATTCACCACAGTGGATTCCCAGTGGTGGCGAGCTGCCCAACCACCCCCCGTGGTCCAGGGAGGCCCTGAACAGATGTGATAGGACCGGGACCATGGCAGGGAATCGGACCGACAGACCACGGCCTGGGGCAGTGCAACAGACGTGACGCCGATTCCCGGCCGTGGTCAAAACACCCGGAAGGCACCAGGGAGGGGCGGGAGGCAGACATGGCCAGCTGAGGGCAAAGAAAGCCAAAAGCGCCTACAGGGAATGCCCACACAAGGGAAACAGGAAGGGAGGGGAAGGAGGGAGAAGAGCCATTGAGGCAGCACACACAGCAGGCACAGAGAGAACGAAGTCACAGTGGAACACACAGCACAAACACACACCCAGGTGCATTCACACCCATAGAAAGGGAAAGGGGAACACAGCGGGACAGACAACACACATGGCACAACGGGCACGGGGGGGGGCTGGGGACAGGAAGCAGGGAGGGGGACTGGCCCAGGGGCAGGGCAGGACACGGAGAACGGCATCCAGAACCCCCACAACACCACAGCCTGCACGGACATGCCCACAGCTACACAGGCAGTCCCAGAATGGGGGGACCCCGCAGGGCCAGAGCACAGGAACAGGGGGAGGCCACACGGAACAGGGAGCAGCCTGGGAACGGTCCAGGAGGCAGACAGGCACCCCAAGTGCTGGTGAGGGTGCGATGGATGGGATGGAGGAGAGCCCGAGCCGTGCAGCCGGTCCAAATACACCCCCCTGGGAGGATGCTGGGAGGTGCAGTCCAGGGGCCCCAGAACCCCGTGGTCACAGAGTCACCCAAGGGGGGGCACGGGCACAGGACGGATCACAGGAAGAGTAAGGAAGGTCAGCAGCACCCCGGGGTGCTGTGTGGTGGCTTGGAGATCAGGACACGGCCACTGGAGAAGGCAGCCATGGAGGGGAACGCCGGTTGTAGAGGCGGATGGGGTGTGTGTCTGTGGACAAGGTCCAGAGCCACAGGCAGGGGCAACAGAATCCCGGGAAGCGGGCAGCACAGCAGCAAGGCTGAGACATCATGGAGGGAGCGGGCAGTGACCCACGGCATCAGGGTGGAGGTGGGAGCTCACAGCGGGGCCAGCAACCGGGGCCCGGAAGGCACAGGGGGCCTCACAGCCAGCTGCAGGGGGTCACGAAGGGGCTGGGGCCGGGTGGCCCGCCAGGTGCATGAAGTGGGGCCACTGAAGCATGCCCCAATGTTATCCAAGTGCCGCCATGTGGTGGGCGACCAGGTAGTATGCCTCGAAGGGATCCTGCACGGCGAGCCCCACCTGCACATCGGAATGGGATCACACAGCAGCCAGCGCCACCAGCTCCACCTTGGTGGGCTCCGACAAGCCATAGTCAGAAGAAGGGGGCCAAGGAAGGTGGTCGAGCTCCAACAGAAAGTGATAGAATGCCCCATGGGACCGCTGGTACCCACGGACCCTGTGAACACAGCCAAAGAAGGACACAGCCAGGCAGGCCCCCCCCCCTCCATCAGATAGGCCGCGTAGGTGGCCAGGCTGCACACAGAGAGGGCAGACACAGTCTCCACCGATGACCACCCCACATGCGCTCACCTCATCTCCGGGATTCACCCATCAGGAAAGGGATGCAGGCCCAGCGTCTCCATGTGCAGTCGGCAATCGCAGGCGCTCGCCTCATAGTCAAAGTAGCGCAGGCCGGAGCTCAGACTCACATAGGCACCGGTGAGGCTGTCCGGGCAGCTCAGGAGCAATTGCATGTCCGGGGAATGCCACAGGTTACACAGGGCCATGGTCTCACGGAAGGTACAGCTATGGGGAACGCCGGGGGTGGAGGGGCCTGCAGGCACCGGGGAAGCCCTGCCAGCCATGGTCCAGCATGCGCCTGATACTAAATGTAAGGCAAGAGGGGCACCACAATCCCTGGAGGGATGGGAGGGGAAGCAGGCGAGCTCCAAGGCCAAGCGATAAGGCATAGGCCGCAACATTGCCCGGCTAATGAGTGAGGCATGGGGTGTGGACCCAGCAAAGCTGCTGGCGCTGAGCACACATACAGGACATCCTACACACAGCTCAGGGAGGTGAGGACAACAGGAAGTCAAAACACAGAGAGGTAGGAGGTGATGACAGCAGGAATGCAGCTGCAGCCCGCACATGCCCGGGCACAGGCTGGACCATGCACCAAGTCCCATGCAGGGACCGCAGGTGTACGCAATGGGGCGTCCACAGCCGCCCCACCCCTGTTACCCTGTGGGAGCCAGCCCAGCTGGCTGGGGGGGGCAGAGGTGACATGGGCCCCCCCCGGCTGGTAGGCAGGTCGCGAACAGAGGGTGTGGTGACACGTGCCCCAGCCTATAACGGGTGCAGCTCCAACCCACCCGGGGCACCGTTCACCATGGAGCTGGGGTGGTTGGGTGTCTGTGGGATGCACCTAGCAGTCTGCGCTGAGTGGTACCGCTCGTACACAGACCTCCTGAGCATCCAGACCGTAGAGGTGCACCTGGCCGCCCAGCTGTGGGTGAGCATGGCCTGGAGTGCTGCTACAGCCCAGCAAGCCCACCATGGTTACAAGTGCTCCCTGGCCTGGCTCAGGGCCCAGCGGGTATTTGGAACGGCCAGGCAGGCCCTCATTTGCACCTGACAGTGGACTGCAGCACTCTGCGAGGTGGCCGGCCAGCCAGCTCCAGTGGCGGAGGGAGATCATGGGCCATACTGCCCAGCTTGCTATGCCCATTGCCCAGCGGCTATGGGTCACGGAGCGGGCACAGGGGTGGTGGGCCAGAGTGCTGGCTCAGTGGGATGAGGCCACCTGGAGAGCGCACTTTCAGATGGACAGGTGCACCCTACTGTGACTCGCGGAGCTGTTAACGCCCTGGCTGGAGCATCAGCACACCCCCATGCAGACCCCCATTCCCATGGTCCAGCGGGTGGCCATTGGGGCACTAGCAACGCCCGACTCCTGCTGGTCCGAGTCACAGCATTTCAGGGTCGGGGTGAGCACCATCACCGGTATCCTGCAAGATAACTGCAAGGTGGTGGAGGGCATGCTCCTGGACCGAGCGATACAGATGGTGGATCAGGAGGCCATGATGGCCAACTTCACGACTGGAGGGTTCCCCAACTGCATGGGCACCGTGGACGGCACCCACATTGAGCTCCTCCGCCCCTCATATGGAGAGGCTGTGGAATATATCAACAAACATGGGTACCACTCCCTGAAGCTGCAGGCAGTCATGGACCACCGGGGGGTGGTTCATAGACATATTCATGGGCCACTCTGGGCGTAGCCACAATGCCTGGATCATGACCATCTCACCCTTCTATGCCCGGATGTACCGCGGGGACTTCGTGGATATGGGGATGACCTGGATTGAGGGGTTGCTGATGCCCCCCTGCATCCTGGGGGACCCGGACTACCCACTCACCTGATGAAGTCATACCTGGTCGCCAAGAACCCTGTGGAGGCGCTGTACAATACCCGCTGGTGTGCAAGCAGGACTGGGGTCGAGAGGGCCTTCAGGGCCCTCAAGCAGCACTGGAGGAGCCTCGCGGGCTGCCTGGACTACACGGTGGAGACCTCGGCCCTGGTGATCGGAGCCTGCTGTGTGCTGCACAACGTGTGTCAGACCGATGGGGCTACCCTCGACTACCCCATGCCTCTGAGCCCTCCCGGCCCTGTGCCTCTCTTTGTGAATGCAGAGAATCCATGGGAGTACTGATACGCAAAGCACATCCATGCAGCCCTGGCCAGGCGGATCAGCCGGGAGGCCGAGGCGTGAGGGCACACCCCCCCATCTCCACCACCCCGGGGCCCCCACTAGCACCCTGGGCGCGCCCCTTGATGCCCACCCGCCCCCAGCCCTGGGCCCATGAACAGAACTGTGGAGGCGAATGTGGTGCCCGTACATTTATTGTGACCACCACCTACAGGTGTCCCCCCCACCAGCGCACACCTCCCTGTTCTGTGTCCCCCCCCCTCAGGCCACCCTCCCCCTTCTCCCCATGCCCCCCATCTCTGGGGCCTCCCCCTCGGCTGCCCTGTGGGTGCCGTGGAGCTCTAGGAACTCCCCTTCCCCCGCTGTCTGTGTTCCAGGTGGTATCCTGAGACACCTCGGTGTCCTGAGGGGCAGGCGGTGATGGGAGGGAGGGCAGACCTGGGGCCAGGAGGTGGATGCATGGGCCCATTGGACGTGCCGGTGGCTGGGGCAGTGGCGGAGCCCTTGGGGGTACTGAGGGGCCCAGCATCGGCGCCGGGGTGGGCAGGTTGTCCGGTGGGACAGCTGCCATCACGTACTTGCTCATGGTCCCCACGTGCAGGAGCAGCGAGGTGCCGCTGTCGTGGGAGCAGTCCAACTTGGCCAAATGCTCCCTCACCATCTGATCGATGGCCAGTTCTAGCTGCCCAAATGCCTCCACCTGCCTGCTGCCTCCAGTCCCTTGCCTCCACTTGTTGCACGGCCCTTTCCGTGGCCACCTCCATCCAATCGATGGCCGCGATCATCCGCTCACTCTGCTTGGTGGTTGAGCGGACTATGTCCTCTGCCTGCTCCTCCCTCCGGCGTCGTACCCATGCCTGGTGCTCCCTTATCCGTTGTTCTGGGGGCACGGGGCTGGCTTGCTGGGACCCATCGAGTTGCCCTGTTGGGGTACACATTAGGGGTTGGTTAGGCACCCCAGCCGCCTGCCCCCTATCCCATGGAACAGCTGGGAGGTCATGGTCCACCCCTTGGGTTGGTGGCAGGTGCCCTCCCCTGGCGTTCCCCTGGGCCCAGGGCCCCCCTCCCCCATACCGCATCCCCTGGGTCCCCCGCTCAGCCTCCCCCGGAACCCTCTCCCCCCAGAGGCCGCAACATTGTACGGCTACAGAGTGAGGCATGGGGTGCGGACCCAGCCCAGCTGCTGGAGCAGAGCACATGGACAGGACAGCCTACACACTAAGCAGGGCGGTGAGGACAACAGGCAGCCAACACCAAGAAGTGGGAGGTGATGACAGCAGGAATGCAGCTGCTGCCCGCACACACCCGGGTGAAGGCAGGACCATTCGCCAGGACCCCTGCAGGGAAGGCAGGTGCATGAATTGGGCCTCCTGCAGCCTCCCCGCCTTGCTCGCCCTGCAGTAGATGGGCCTGCCAGCCTGGGGGGTGGCCAGGGCAACCCGGGGCCCTGAACCTGGTTGGCAGGGCGTGACTGGTTGGCGGGGCTACACAGGCCTCATCCTATAACAAGTGCGGCTCCAACCCACCCGGGGCACTGGTCAACATGGAGCTGGGATGGTTGGGCACCTGCAGGATGCACCTAGCCATTTGCTCAGAGTGGTACCTCTCGTACACTGACCTCCTGCATATCCAGACCACTGAGGTGAACCTGGCTGCCCGGTGTGGGTGTGCATGGCCAGGAGTGCTGCCAGAGCCCAGAGAGCCCACCATGGGCACAGGCGCTCCCTGGGCCACCTCAGGGCCCAGAGGGTGGCTGGTGCGGCCCGACCGGTCCTTTTCTGCACCCAGTGATGGGCTGCTGCACTCCACGAGGTGGCCAACTGCCTCCAATGATGAAGGGAGACCATGGGGTGTGCAGCCCTGCTCGCTATGCCCATTGACCAGTGGGTATGGGTCATGGAGCAGGCACAGGGGTGGTGGACCATGGCACTGGCCCAATGGGACGAGGCCGCCTGGAGAGCGCACTTTTGGATGGACAAAAACTCCTGCAACTCTCCGAGCTGTTAACACCCTGGCTGGAGAGACAGGACACCCCCATGCAGGCCCTCATTCCCATTCCCTCCGGGGGCCCACAGGGAAACGCAGGTGGCTGGGGCGGTGGCGGAGGGGTGGGGGTGCCGAGGGGTCTGGCATCAGGGTTGGGGCAGGCAGGATGCCTGGCAGGGTGGCTGCCATCACGTAGGCACTCATGGTACCCGCGTGTAGGAGCAGCGAGGTGTCAATGTCATGTGACCAGTCCATCTTGGCCGAGTGCTCCTTTACCATTCAGTCTATGGCCTTCCAGCCGCCCGAGTGCCTCCACCTGCCTGCTGTGCTCCAGGAGCTCCCGCCTCCGTTCAAAGTGCACCTCCACCTGCAGCCTCCGGTCCCTGGCCTCCACCTGCTGCACGGCCCTTTCGGTGGCCGCCTCCATTCGGTCGATGGCCGCGATCATCCGCTCACCCTGCTCGGTGGTGGAGCAGACTATGTCCTCCACCTGCTCCTCCCTGCGGCACCATACCCGTGTTCGGTGCTCCCTCGTCTGCTGGTCTCATGGGCTTCAATGTAGCTTGGAGGGAGCTTCAGAAATGTCTAAATGGGTTAGATTAGCTCTAACTTTGATGCCTTCAGACCGATCAAAGAAAAGATCATCTCTCTTGGTTCTTCCCCCCCACTCCCCAGTTTAAAAATAACAATAGGCACAAAAATTATTTTTTAATATAAGTATAAACCAATTGCCAAATCCCTTCCTAGATATTTTGAATATAAATATTCTGTAACAAAACTGCTTTCAGCAGAGCCATCCTATATCTTTGCTGATGTAACTTAGAACTGAAGTCCAGTGGCGGCTCCCTCTCCCCCCCCTTTCCAGGGAGTTTGGGGCACTGCCCTCCTAGCACAGTGGGGGACCTCCGCCGCTGCTAGTTTTAAAAAAAACAAAACAACCCGCACCGCGCTTCTGACAGCAGCAGCAGCCTCTGACGTCTGCTTCAGAGGCTGCTGCTCCTGTCAGTGATCTCCCTTCTGGGACCCACTCTCAGAGCCGCTCTGAAAGTGGGTTCCGGAAGGGACAAAAAGACTGAGCTGCTCAGCCGCCCAAACCACATTTTCTATTGAAAACGCGATTTGGATGGCTGAGCCCCTCAGTCCACAGCACGCATAGGACGTGCTGTGGAGGGAGGGGCTAGCCTTTTCCATTGCACCTAACGGGCGCAATGAAACCGCTTACCTGGGCTCTTGATGCAAACACCCAGGCAAGAAGCTTTGAGCCGGGCGACTGCTCCCTGTCTCAGCCGCACATGCTCAGGGACAAGGCTGGTGGCGCGCTTTTGTGCTCTCCTCGATTCAAACAGCGTGCCACCATCCTCAGCCCAGCCACTTCCCTGCCGCTGCCGCTCTCCCCCCCAATCTGCTGCTCAGAGTGGGTGGGGGGGGGGAGTGGCAAGGCAAGGAACTTTTGGGGGGGGGGGTTTGGCTTTTAAATTGTCCACGCATCCTGGCTCCAGAGGAACAGGACAAGCGGGCAATTTAAAACAAGGTAAAGGTCCCCCCCCCCACCTCTGCCTGAAGCCCGGGCCGCTGGGGACTGCTGGAGCAGCAGCCAGGTAGGTGATCCCTCCCCACCACCCTGCTCCCACCCCCGAGGGTCCCCCCACCCTGCTCTCACCCCCAAGGGTCCCCCCACCCTGCTCCCACCCTCTGAGGGTCTCCCCACCCCCGAGGGTCCCCCCACCCTGCTCCTACCCTGCTCCCACCCCTGAGGGTCCCCCCACCCTGATCCCACCCCTTGAGGGTCTCCCCACCCTAAGGGTCCCCCCACCCTGATCCCACCCCCAGGGGTCCCCCATGCCCCAAGGGACCCCCC
>QEPC01005770.1:2429090-2445188 GCA_003113815.1 Sphenodon punctatus | reverse complement strand
TTTCTCTCTTCCCCCCACCCCCCATCCCAGGCTCCACAGCCAATGCCCGCCACCCACACCGGAAAGTTCTCGGAGCCCTCCAGGCCAAACAAACAGGAAACACCCCACACCGGCCCGGCCTCCTTTCTTACCCCCCCCGGGGCCCACCACGCCACTCCGACAAACCTCCGTCCGTCCGACGCGACGACGTCTCCCACACTGTTCCAGTCCAACTGACTCCGTCCGTGTCCGTCACAGAGAGAGAGGAGCGGAGCAGCCCGCCACTGAGCTGTGTATGCGCTCGCACACTGTGTGCCTGCCTGCCTGCCCTTGAGTCGCTCGCCTCCTCGTGTGCTGTCGCGCGGCCGCCTGCCTCATGTGCTGGGTCCCCCGCTCTGGACACCGACCGACGCATGCGCAGTGGAATTCCAGCGTCACATCAGGGAGGCGGGGCTAGGGCTAGAAGTTGGGTGAGCCGGGCAGCGTGTGTGGGACTGAACTGTGCTGTTGGACTCGGGTCGGCCCGTCGGGGTCGGGGGGGCCCGTCGGGGTCGGGAGGGGGGCCCAGCAGCTCCTTGTCAGCCGGGCCGCTGGGGACGGGGTCTGTGACGTCCGCAAGAAAAAAATATTATTTTGTTGTTTTTTTTTTTAAAAAGGCTTAGCTATCATAGGGGGACGGACTGTGGGCCCCCAACTATGGTGGGCCCCGGGACACATGTCCCGCCTGTCCCTATGATAGCTACGCCCCTGCTGGCGATCTTTAGGTGTGTTCACAATGCTGGAAATGAGATGGTTTTTAAATCCTGAGATGTAACTGTGAGGTTCATGGGCCTTGAAATTCCCCCCCAACCCACACACACGCAGCAGAGGGCAAGAATACTGCTTCAGAAGGAACTTCTGAAGCAGGGATTGGGGTCCCTCCAACATACATGCAGCAAGTCCCTTCTTTCTGTAGCAGTATTCTTAACCTCTGCTGCGTGTGTGTCTTTGCTAAAACTGCTTGTAAGTGAGGCTTAAGGTTGTCTGCCTGCTTTTAAACCTGGCAGAGGAGGTGATCATAACCTGCCTAACCTAACCGAAATTACTTGATTAAGTAATGTAATGTCCATCCAACATTAAGCCTTGGAACTCCTTGCTGCTGGGTTATGCCGCCCACCGTTGCCCTGGCTCCACCCACCGTTGCCCTGGCTCCCCCCACTGTTGCCCTAGCTCCGCCCACCATTGCCTGCTGGCCCGCCAGCCGGCCTTACTGCCCCTCCAACCTCAATACCCACCAGCTGCCCCTGCTGAAGTCAGCTTCTGCAACGTGAACTGTGTGGCTATGTCTTTTATCTATTAGAAGTGCAAATTCGTGGGGAATTAAACTGCTGAAATACTTGGCTTTGCAAACTGGGACCTGTGTGTATTGCTTGGCTACTAAACGTTGCAAAGTATTTTACATCTGGGTTGCAAACTAGAGCTGGTTGGAAAATATACAGTGATTTTTTTTCTTCCTGATGGAAAATACCCTTTTTTATAGGGAAGGGGGGATAGGGGGCGACAATATTTTTTCCTTTTATAAAACTTTTTTCCTGAAGAAATTTCTTGTTTGAGATGAAAAAATGGGTGTGCACGCAGATCCTTCCTATCCAAAATTTTCATTCCAGTTGCTCTGTTCTCATGTGTTGTACATTCAAAATGTATTATTATTTTATTATTAACAAGCATTTATATAGCACCAGCAATATACCTAGTGCTTTACAGAGTAATTGAATAGACACGGTCCCTGCCCTAGGGCTTACAATCTGAGGGGTGGGGGGAGACGAAGGAAGGGGAACAGAGGAAGAGACAAGGAGTGTAACATTCACGAAGATGAGAGGTCACAGGTGCACAAGCTTGGCTTGGTTACATCAAGAATGATGGCTGGATGGTCCATGTGGTGAGGATATGAGTACACAGACCTAAGGTAACAGATTGTACTGGATGGAGGGTATCAACAGGAGTGAGGTAAGGGGAGCGAGGAGTCGGGGAGGGCAGAGCGGAAGAGGTGGGTCTTGAGGAGGGATTTGAAGGTATGAAGGGAGAGGGCGAGGCGGATGTGAGCAGGGAGGGAGTTCCAGGCATGGGGGGCAGCAAAGGAGAAGGATGAAGGCGGTTAGGGGAGCAGGGGAGGCATGGGAGGGCAAGAGAGGGGACAGAGGAGCGGAGTTCACTGACTGGAGTACAGAGGGAAATTAGCGCAGAGAGGTAGGGGGGAGCAAGATTGTGAAGAGCTTTATAGGTGAAGACTAGGAGCTTGTGCAGGATTCATTCAGGAAGGGGGAGCCAGTGAAGAGAGGAGAGGAGAGGAGGAGAAATATTTGTTCATAGTGATGTTTTAAATGTTTTGTTTCTACATGGAATGCATGGTGTATTTCTCCTTTTTGTATCATTTTTCTTTTTTCTAGAAAAAATGTCCATGGCCATCCTGCAAATAGAACTACGGCTCATTGTTTTGTTTAGATGCATTCTGGATCAAAATGATTTTTATTTTTATTTCCTCTTGTGTAGGAAAATTCAGAAACCAAACCTTTTGTACAAACTCGAGTCGGAGAAGAGCAGGGTTTCATGATTTCCCATGGGATGTGAAATTCACTGCTGACCTGCCTCACTGCAAATGGTGGGTATGATCACATGAGGTGCTATGTCACTCCGCTTGAAAGCTAATGCAGCCTTAGACCTCTGCATTTGCATGCTTGATGTGTGCATTTCATACATTTGGTGCACCTCACGGCACATGTTGCATGTGCTGGGGGAGTGTGTTATGCATGTATTGTACATACACACCCGGTGTGCAGTGCGTGCAGATGTGACGTGGACCTCGGGGGCCTTATAGACTTCATTAGTGAAATCTTCCAGATTCATGGTGCACAGCGTAAATGACAGATTATGACGGAATGGGCCTGATCTTCCTCCTGTTGAAGTGAATGGCAAAGCTCCCATGGACTTTAATGGCAGTAGGATGAAGCTCATTGAATGCACGACAGTATTTCATGGCCTTGATTCCAGCTGACGTTAAGGGTAGCATAAAATAAAATCCAAAAGCCACTCAATGCTTTGGAAAAGCATTTCTGTGTTATCTGGGAAGACAGGATGTTGGTGGAATATTTTTGGGGGCAGAGGTTTGTGAAAACACTTCATATGTATTACTTGAAATAAAGTACAATGACAAAAACAGGGTTGAAGACAAAATCTTTCATGTCCCCTGACATAACGTTCAGACTCATTAAACAAACAGAAATGTTTCCGGTTGGGTGTGCTGAATTGTCTTTAGGGTTGCTATGTCTTGTGGTTAACTTTGAGACTCCAGTTTGGTCTATGGGAGTTTCAAGGTCAATGGTGAGAGGTGGCAACCCTAAAAGAGCCGCCTCCAAGATAAGGCACAGAACCTAGTGGATAAGGTGTTGGACTTGGACCTGGGAGACTAGAGTGCAAATTCCATCTTAGCCATGAACTCACGAGGCAGCCTTGTGAGAGTCAATGGGTACAGACAGAAAAGCTATCCCAGTGCTGTGTGCACCAGCCTGGTTGACTGTTGGGTGGCCCGTCCATCTAAAGGCGACCCACCAGATGTGCAGGTTGAGCAGGCTGTGCCTGCTCTGGGTTAGCCCCGCTACTGGTGCTCTGGAACATCCTGGAGCACCAGTGGCAGAGCGGGCCAGTCAAACCCGGGGTACTGGCCTGAAGTGGAGCAGCTGTCTGTCTGATGCATGGACACACGCTGCAGCCATTGCCCCGGACAATGCCATAGAGTTGTGGACACCAGCTTAGAGCATTGGGCGATCACCTGGAACTCTATGGTGTGTGTGGGGGGGTACCACATGGGTTGACCACAGCCTGGGGAACCCGCTGGGTCCATCTGAAGCAGATCCAGGAGTGGGTGGAGGTGGGGATGCGCTCCCGGAGTAGCTCCGAGGGAGGGCAGCCCTGTGCCCATCTGAAAACACCCAAACCCAATGTCTCTCAGCCTCAGTTCTGCATCTGTAAAATGGGAATAATGATGACCTACATCACAGGATTATGATGAGGCGGAAATAGAAAAGGATCGTAAAACGCTGTATAACGTTTGTGCCCCAGAGATCTTGACAATTTGATTTGCCAAATGGAAACAGCATCCTGCAAGACTTCACACTAGTCTTGTTTGTGGTCCCTGTGGGCTGCTCTTGAGCAGAAATGGCCTCTTCATATGATGGCTACTGCTTCTGGAATTGGTAGCTCTGACCCTGCCACCCCCTCATGCTGGTGAGTAGGAGGGCAGTTCCTATCAAGGCTGTTTAGTCCAGTCCCATGCAGCGAGGGGGGGCTCCTTCAGGAACCACCATATTTACAGTCTTGGTACAATGGTGGAGTTGTGGAGACAGATTGCCATTGTGGCCTGTGCGACTCTCTTCCTTTCCCTTCTGTTGACTTTAAAAGGAACCGTTTCAGACCAAGGGCACCCGAAGAATCATGTCAGGGCTGGGGACAGGCAGGCAGGGCAGCCACTTCACCCCATGCTTTTCTGATGTGATCACGTCCCCTTTCTGAGCATGCTGACATCACAACTCTTGGCAAGGGTGGGACCAGGCGGGAGCCAAGGCCATGCAATCATAACCCCCTGCCCCTCTTCCTGGTGCCCATGCATCAGACTCCCCTAACATCCTCATGACCCAGAGCTATTGTATTGGGAGTGCAAGGAAAGTTAGGTAGCAGTGAGCCATTTCAATTGGAATACTAGAGGGGGGAAACCATTATCAGGTAAATAGATCCGTTTCTTGTGCTGGGGTCACAGACGTAGCAAAGCTGGACAATTGCAGGAAATGGAATTTTGGAATTTTAAAAAATAATGTATATATACAAAAAGGGGTTAAAACCTAAAGGAAAAGATCAAGGGGGAAACTTTAACTCACCTTTTAGTTTCCCCATGGGCACATGGATATCAGGGAGCTGGTCACATAGAAAACAGTGCCTTCCTTCCTAAAATAGAGATCTGATCCCTTTTGCAAGCTCTGTGGAGAGATGTATGATAACTCTGTGTGTGTGTGTGTGTGTGTGTGTGTGTGTGTGGCATATCACAGATCTAAACAGGGGAAATCCAACCCCACCGTATTTGGTGGTGTAATTAACATCCATTTCAATGCAACCAGGATTCCACCCAGGAAACATAGAATTTAGGCTGAGATTATTCCTCAGCCTGCTGTGTTGAGGTGCTGTAGCACATGCCTCTACTAGACATATAATTAAAAGGTGCCTTAAAAAGCTTGGTGTTTTTATGTCACATTGGCTTCCCATTTATTTTCATGTATCAGTTGCATGAGAAACTTTGACATTCTGACATACTCATTCCGAAATGAATTCTGTGACATCTCCACTTGCAGCTTACAGTGTTTTTAAACTAGATGCTACCATGCATGACCACCCAGGACGGAGTCCCTCATCTGACTGCCTGTATGAAGATGGTGCAGGGGGAATGTGCACTCCCATGAGTCACACAGCATCTACTCATAGTGCGCTGCGGAGAAATCCAGAGTAGGCCGTGCAGGGCAAGCCAAAAAAGTGCATGGCAACGGGCGCCCATGCACCTCCTTCCCATATGAACCAGGATGGCCAGCCATGCCAGAAGACGGGTCTGCTGCTCATAGGCACTGGGGAGGGGAGGACACAGCCTTTGCAAGTCACAGAAACTGGCTACCAACGCTGGAGAGCCCAGTTCCCCCGTGCGGAAATATGTCACTTTCAAAGGCCAGCCCAGCACGCTTCCCCCTTCCCCATGGTCCGTGGAAGGGGAAGTGTGTGGTGGCTGCCATGGTAACCATGCTGGGAGCCACCCGTTAGAATCCCTCCCCACGTACTCCACCGACGTGGCTGCTCCGCAGCTGTGCCACTCAGCGGCCACGGACCCCTCATTTACAAACACCCGTAGAGTCACAATGAATGTTTACCCAACCTGCACCATCCGTTCTCTTGCTTCATGCCACAGAAGAGGCATCTTGAACATAATTAACCATAAATTATATAATTTGCCGCTGCTAGTGACTCTATGAAACAAATGCCACACTGTTTTCAAGAACTTGAGTTAAAACTGCACATTGAATATCTTAATCAATTTCCCCTTTTCCACCTGATTATCATAATGAATCCATTTACATCAAGACACCCTCTGTCTTTCAGTAATTAATAAGTGATACCAAGAAAGAAAAAGCCATATTTCTCCTTTGTTTTTACACCATAACCATCACAGCCTCAACCATTCAAGTGCAGCAGCCGTGTGCTTTGCAAAGATACTCAATCCTGTAACACTATCCTGGTTTCCAAAGTGTGTTGAGCCCAGAGTGCAGTGACTAAAGTTACTTTTCCTCTTTCATTCTCCTACCTTTCGGACATGTCGTGCTGCTGAGTAAAGTTCTCACGGCTTCCATAAAGCTATTGGTCTATAGTAAAAGCATTTCTTCCCATCTTTCCCCCGGTTACGGGACTGTAATTCAATATCCTTTGAAAAAGATCTTTTCCCCCTTCTGGGTCTTGGACAAAACTGCATGGATTCGCTGTCACCAAGGAAACTGGCTGTCACCTCGCAACGCCGGCTCCCTGTAGGAGCTATTGTTACCAATCTCTTACGTGCATCAAAGGAATTTCTGTGTGGCGCTAGCCAATAACAATCAATTCCACCTCCCCTGCTGCCAGAAGTTGTGTAGGGAGTGAGCTGACTCAAGAGAGCCTGTCAATTGCCTTAGCAAGATTTCTCATCATCTTGACAAATCTCTGAAGTCCTCGCATGTCTTCAGCATCTGGCCTTTTTATGAATTGCTTTCACTTTTTTTTGTATTTGTATTTATTTTATATTCAGGTATGAATTATTTAGCACTAAGTAATTGCTTAGACTCTAATCCATGTAAAAATTCTTTGTACGTGTTGTCAGGGTTACGTTACGGTAACGAATAAGGGCATTAATAACATGAGATGATTGGGTGAAAAGTGAACTAGACATCCAAAGTGCTACTCTTTCTGTGTGTCTGTGTGTGCTTTGGTTAGTATGTATAAGAGGTTCCTGCCAGTGCTATTTAATATCATTTGTCTCATTCTCTCAAGAATATTGTCCGTGGACCATTCAAATTCTTCACAGCTTTCTTGGTTGATTTGATTTCTAAGCAAAAGTGCAAGAATCACTTTCCTTGCTGGGATGTCTCAGGTGGCCTTTCTGAGTCTAGTTTGATCGGATGTTTCCTTTCTAGAAACGCAGTCCAGTAAACTGTTATGTACCACACAGGTCCTTGGAGGTGTTGTGAATACCTCTAGTGAAGAGATTCTTGTTTAATGCATCGTTAGATCACTTATTCAGAGAGGAAAAAAAACCACTCAGAGTGCGCTACAAAATAGACAAGAATCTAGGTGGGATTGAAATGTTATTATATCAAGGTTCATTTCACACGGGCCTGAACCTATTAAAGTCAACAGGGGGCTTTTTCTTGACTTCGGGGGGGAGGGGGGTTGGAGCACATGCTGAGTCTAACCGGTTTATTTTGATTTCACACTGAAGGAAGGTAAATGCAGTAGGGCAATTTTTGTCCTATTGATCTGTGTGTCAATCTCCCTCTCCAGCATGTAGAAATAGGGAGTGACAAGAAAGTTGGGGCTCTTTCTGGGCAAGTAGTCAGAGGATCTGGGCCCCATGCACCACACTTCATTCGGGTTCTCTTCCCCAGTTCCTTTTATTTACAGTGCTCCTCTCTGAACTTTATACAATTCACAACTCTGGTTTGATTATACATGATGAGTTCTTCTCTGAGCTTCCAGCCTCAAGGATATATAAGGAGCTGCCTAAGTGAGTCAGACTAATGGTCCATCTTAGCCCAGTATCATCACAACCTGACACGGCAGCAGGATTTCAAATCTGGCTCTCCAGGGTCGCTGAGAGAGGCCTCACCAAGGCTTGCTACCTGAGACCCTCCAGGGTCTCCGGCAGAGGCCTCACCCAAGCATGCTACCTGAAACCCTCCAGGTTCCCCAGCAGTGGCCTCACCCAGGCATGCTACCCAAGACCCTCCAGGATCCCCGGCAGAGACCTCATCCAAGTGTGCTACCTGAGACCCTCCAGGATTCTCAGCAGAGACCTCATCCAGGTGTGCTACCTGGGACCCTCCAGGATCCCCAGCAGTGGCCTCATCCAGGCGTGCTACCTGGGACCCTCCAGGATCCCCAGCAGTGGCCTCATCCAGGCATGCTACCTGAGACCCTCCAGGATCCCCAGCAGTGGCCTCATCCAGGCGTGCTACCTGGGACCCTCCAGGATCCCCGGCAGTGACCTCATCCAGGCATGCTACCTGAGACCCTCCAGGATCTCCGGCAGTGACCTCACCCAGGCGTGCTACCTGAGACCCTCCAGGATCCCCAGCAGTGACCTCACCCAGGCGTGCTACCTGAGACCCTCCAGGATCCCCAGCAGTGACCTCACCCAGGCGTGCTACCTGAGACCCTCCAGGATCCCCAGCAGTGACCTCACCCAGGCATGCTACCAGAGATCCTGAACTGGAGATGCTGGGGATTGATTCCGGCAAGGCATGAGCTCTACCACCTGAGGCCCGCCCCGCCCCCTTTGACTCACGTTTCCCAGTTCTCTGGTGCCTCTAGCTACTCTAGTCTCACACCCACCAACCTTAGTGATGCCATGTCTCACCTACTCCCGTCACAGCTCCCTGGTGGTCTAGGCTGTGGGCTTTCCAACTCAGCCCTTTTATCTTTGGTGCTCCTCAGCTGGCTTGCAGTTTCCTGCCACACTCAGGCCATACTAATTGGCCCGATAAACCCTTTCTGGGCTTGGTTCAATACTTGCCCCAGGGGAAAGGCACCCCATGCAAAGACCTATCCAGGTCTGCTCCAGGCCTGATCCTGCAAAGACTTTCACTGAGCTGTTACATAGGGGTATCAGTCTCTCTTGCAATACTATATTTCCTCTACCCTTGGAGCTCTTCTTTGTGCTCTCCATGAGTGCTGATATAGTCATGCTGCAGAGAGAGGAAAGGGTGGATCAAACCCAGCATCAAGGCAAATTACCTTATTAAGTCCTCTGCCAAAAGGAAATTCCACTAAAACATTTTGACACCTTCCACCTCACATGGATGTAATTATTGTGGCAGATATGCCGACACCAAGCTAGGGTGTTGTGGGACGGCAATAGCTCTGTCTCCCACTAAATTTTCACTAGGGACAGGGAGAAAGGGGTGGGGATTCACGTTCCTGTGCACTAGAGTGGGGATTCGTGTCTTTAGTCTTATAAGATCACAAGCCTTGATCCTGCCTTAGGATCTGATAGCATAGACCTAGAGGAGTCCCTCTGAAGTCAATGGCTCTAAATACATGGCAGGGAAGAGGGACTCTGTTGCGTCTCTTCTGAGCACTCTGACCGTTCACCCATCCATAGGGCCTTCCATGTGATTGTAGTGCTGGAGTACTTGTTATTTATTGGCTTTGTCATGCCACGATTCACGCTCCCCTTGGTCATCCTGGGCCATAAAAGTTCCCAACAGGAAGTAGACAGTGTGTGTGTTTTCAGACATAATGATAAATCCATGGAACTCTATCACATCCGTTGAAATAATTAACATCATGGTATCTGGCTAGCGTCTAGCTGATATCTAGTTAACCAGCCTACTAATTTGCTGAGACACTGCACATTACTGTTTACTGCATTACAATTTGCCCATATTTCTTTTTCTTTTACTCCTTCCTTACTTCCCCCGCTTCAGACCTAGTTTTTGAGTAGTAACAGTAACATTCAGTAATGCGGTAAGATGGTGAGGCAATAAATTGGTTTGCTTTCATGGTATTATCTGATAGTTCAGTTGGCAATTAACCTCCACAGTAACCAGTTAGCTACTGAATAACCGTCAAACTAACCAAAATACTGGCTATCAGCTGTGATTAAAAATTTTGCTATCCACTTCAGCACTATTCTTGTTCTTGGTTATGCATGATCTCCTGTTCCTGCCTCACCTGCTGGCTCTTGACTTGGTGCACTTTCCTGACTTTGACTTCAGTCAGGCCTTCTGGTTCACTTCTTGCTACTCGGTTCCTGACTCAGTGGCTGTTTTTACATGGTTGCTAAATATGGATTTAAAGGTCTCGTACTGGGTTTAAACATCCTTGTAAACATATTTAGTAGGGGTGGGAATTTCGGTTCCCCCGATATCCAAAACTGCCGGTATTTTGATGTACCAGCAGTTTCGGATTAACCCGATAATCTGGGGTACCGGTGCTGGTTCCCCATACCGGATTTTTTTACATTGTGGCCATTGAAATGAATGGCTGCAATGTAAAAAAAAATACCCACCCCACTTTCCCTCCCCCTTCCAAGCTGCACGGGTGGAAGGTGGGACCCACACATCCCCGCCCAGCCAGGATTTTTTTAAATTTAATTTTAACCCGAAGTCCGGCTGCTAGTGCTGACTCCAGGCCGCCGTCGCACTGGCGGCAGCAACCCGGAGCCCACACCAGCAGGTACTAGGGTGATCCCTGGGGTGGGGGGTGTTAAATCACCCCCACCCCAGGGATCACCCTAGTACCTGCTGGTGTGGGCTCTGGGTTGCTGCCGCCAGTGCGACAGTGCACCAAGTCAAGTGCACCAAGTGCACCTGTCACTAGCAGGGGCAAATTATATAATTTATGGTTAATTATGTTCAAGATGCCTCTTCTGTGGCATGAACCAAGAGAACGGATGGTGCAGGTTGGGTAAACATTCATGGTGACTCTACGGGTGTTTTTAAATGAGGGGTCTGTGGCCGCTGAGTGGCACAGCTGCGGAGCAGCCATGCCGGTGGAGTGCGTGGGGAGGGATTCTAACGGGTGGCTCCCAGCATGGTTACCACGGCAGCCACCACACACTTCCCCTTCCACAGACCATGAGGAAGGGGGAAGCGTGCTGGGCTGGCCTTTGAAAGTGACATATCTCAGCACGGGGGAACCGGGCTCTCCAGCGTTGGTAGCCAGTTTCTGTGACTTGCAAAGGCCATGTCCTCCCCCCCCCCCCCACCCCAGTGCCTATGAGCAGCAGACCCATCTTCTGACATGGCTGGCCATCCTGGTTCATATGGGCAGGGGGTGCATGGGCGCCCGTTGCCATGCACTTTTTTGGCTTGCCCTGCACGGTCTACTCTGGATTTCTCTGCAGCACACTATGAGTAGATGCTGTGTGGCTCATGGAAGTGCACATTCCCCCTGCACCATCTTCATACAGGTGCACCAAGTCAAGTGATTTAACACCCCCCATCCCAGGGATCGCCCTCCCCCCCACCCAGTTCACCTTACTTGCCCTCTGGGTGGCAGCGGCAGCAGCATGGCACGGGTCCGGCTTCAGGGCTAGTGACTGGCTTCAGCGCTTCACTAGGCCTTCTGGGGAACTTCCCCTAGGTGGGGGGGTAGGGCGATCCCTGGGGTGGGGGGCGTTAAACCACCCCTCACCCCAGGGATCACCTAGTACCTGCTGGTGCAGGCTCCGGGTCACCGCCACTGGTGCGGCGGCGGCCCGGAGCCAGCACTAGCAGCCGGACTTTGGGTTAAAATTAAATTTTAAAAAATCCAGGCTGGGCAGGATGGGTGGGGGGTGTCCCCCCTTCCACCTGCGCAGCCTGGGAGGGGGGAGGTATTGGGGTTTTTCCCCCCATTGATTTCAATGGGGACAGTTCCCCATTGAAATCAGTGGGAAAAAACTGGTACCGGTATACTGGTTTTAATCTGGTAAACCAATTTTTTGTAAACCAGTAACATTTTTTGTAAACCGTTTTTTTGCCCCAAGTCCCACCCCTAATATTTAGTGCTTAAATTACCCAGACTTAGTATTTAACTTGGATTTATTCAACCCTCAACTTCAAGGATTCATTTGACATGGGATAAAATAAGCCCGGAATAAAGTCAGTGCAAACGCTTAATACGCTTTGACCTTAGAGACTAGTAGATAGAGCAAACATCCTCTTTACCCACGAACGTTTCTATGGTTGTCAGTGCTTTCTGGGCCTCTGGCCAGGAAATCAGCATTCTGATTTCTCTTCCCCCAATCCTGGTGCATAGATTAGCCATGGGACCATTCGAAGATATCTCTAAAGGGGACCAAAAATCACAGCGGAAGAAAGCGATGGAATTCGGCACTGAAGCACCATGGGATTTTCCAGTCATCCATGTTAGTCTAAACCTATATTGACCATGAACACTTTGAGCCCGGATTAATTATTATTCTGAATTGTAAATGTCTGTGTAATCAGGAGCCAGGGATTAAGTATCCGGGATTTTAACTATGGGTAAGTATCCGTGTAAAAGCAGCCAGTATTTCTGCCTTTGGTTCCAATCTTCTGGAGCTGTACTATTTGATTCCTGATTCCATGCAAGCTACCAGACTCCTGACTTAGGTTCTTGACCAGGTTCGTGATACAGCTGTCGCTGCCCACCCTCTCTCAGGCCTGGCTGCTGGTTGCCTGTCACCAGTGCCAATGACCTCCTGACCTGAAAAACAAGCCATATTAATTTTTTTATTTATTTGTTTCAATTTTTATTCTACCCTTCCTGCACAGCCACTCAGGTCGGTGTACACAAAATTCATAAATACAAAATACAAACATAAAAACATCCCACAACCTCCCTCCCATTCCCATACAACCCCCAACCCCACCCCATCCTTCCCTTAGTTAACCCCACCAGTTCAGTCCCCCCAGTTCAGTTCTTGCTGCCAAAAACCTGACAGAACAGAATAGTTTTACATTGCCTTCGGAAGGCTGCCAGGCTTGAATACAGGCAGACCTCCTGGGGGACGGAGTTCCACAGCGAAGGTACAATGGCCGTGAACACCCTCCTCATAGGTGAGACCTGGCCAAAAAATGGAGTCTCCAGGAGGGCGCCCCCAGCTGATTTCAGAAGTCGTGACGGGACATGGAGAGCCAGGCAATCCTTGAGATAAATGGGACCCAGGCCATTTAGAGCTTTAAAGGTCATCACCAGCACCTTGAACTAGTCCTGGAAGACAATCAGCAGCCAGCGCAGCAAATGGAGCACTGGCGTTATATGCTCGTGGTGACCCATCCCCATAAGGAGGTGAGCCGCCGCATTCTGCACCAGCTGCAGCCTCTGAACCATCACCAAGGGCAGCCCCATGTAGAGCGCATTGCAGTAGTCTAGTCTCGAGGTGATGAAAGCAAGGATGACAGTGGCTAGATCAGAGTCTGAAAGAAAAGGCTGCAGTGTCCTCACCAGATGGAGTTGGTGAAATGTGCTCACCAAGTGGCAATCCAGGTGCAGCAAGGGGTCCAGAAGCACCCCAAGGCTGTGAACCTGATCAACCAGAGGGGGTCAGACCCCATCAATAAGAGGAGTCCCATTCCCCTCCAGAGCTCAAGACCAGCCAACCATCATCACCCGTCTTGTCAGGATTCATCCTCAATTGACTCGCCCTCATCCGTTCCCCCGCTGCAGCCAGGCAATGGGTAAGCACTGAGACTGGACCTGGGTCAGATAAAAAAGAGATGTAGAGTTGGGTGTCATCAGCATACTGATGGCATCTGACACCAAACCTCTGAATGACCTTGCCCAGGAGCTGCATATACACGCTGAACAAGAGGGGGGACAGAATGGACCCCTGCAGAACCCCACAACAGAGATGATGAGCAATCATCCAACACCACCCGCTGAGACGTCCTGCTAAGAAAGAACGGAATCACTCAAGCGTAGTCCCACTCCCACCCACTCAACCAAGATCCCACAGGTGAGTCAACAGCACCTCATGATCAATGGTATCAAAAGCCACTGAAAGATCTAATAAAATCAACAGGGTAGAATTTCCCTGATCTAACTCCAGGCGAAGGTCATCGACCAAGGCCACAAGTGCAGTCGCCGTGCCATGCCCAGGATGAAAACCAGACTGCAAAGGGTCCAGGAATCCAATAACATCCAGATGCACCTGGAGCTGACAAGCCACCGTTCAGTAATCTTCCCTAAAAAGGGAAGGTTAGAGACAGTCCAATAGCTGGCAGGGGAATCAATGCCCAATTAAGGTTTTTTAAGCAGAAGCTGGACAATCACTACCTTAAGACAGCCCAGCACTCTGCCCTCCTGAAGGGAAGCACTGATCACCCCAACCAGCAATGGCCCCAACATCTCCCAGCTGGCTTTCACCAGCCAGGATGGGCATGGATTTAATTGACAACTTGGGACCTGCACAGCCCCCAGCACCTGCTCCACATCGGTGGATGACAACTATTGAAACCAATCCCCAAAAAAGGACAAGGCTGGGCTTCCATAACCCCCAGCTCTGACTCTGCACCAGAAACGGTAGCACCAAGATCATAATGAATACAGCTATTTTATCTGCGAAGTAGTCAATAAAAATGTCACAGTGGGCACAGGGCACCTCCAGTTCCTGGTGGAGGCAGGCTGGACTGACCAAACCCCTCACCACCTGGAAAAGCTCTGCTGGACGCAACTTCACAGACACTATGATGGTAGCAAAGAAAGCCTTCGCTGCCAGCACAGCCACGGCATAGGCTTTCAAAAATGATCTATACTGCAGTCGGTTGGATTCAGCTTGAGCCCGGAGCCACCTGCACTCTAACCGCCTACCCTCCTGCTTCTGCCACCTCAGACCTTCTGTGTACCATGGGGACGTGTGTTGGCACAGCGGTGGGAGTGAATGCCTGGGAGCTATTGTGTCGATGGTCTCAGTCAAGATGTCGTTCCATAATGCAATGAGGTCATCGACAGAGCGACCGTCAAGGTCTGTGGGGAAACTCCCCCAGTTCTGGAAACCAATTGGATCCATGACTTTCTGGGGTGGACCAATCTAGTAGGTGCTGCACCTCAATGGGGGCATAGGTGCGCCTCAAGCAGGTAATGATCCAACCATGACAAGGGTGTCACGTCCACACCTGCAATCATAGGACCCCCTCAGTCCGGGCCAGTGCAGAAAATCAAATCCAGCATGTGTCCCCTCTCATGTGTTGGGCCCACTACTACCTGACCCATGGTTGCCATAGAGGCCATGAACTCCTGCTCTGCTCCATAAAGGCTGGCCTCAGCATGGATGATGAAGTCCCGCAAAACAATGTCTGGGCAACCGCAATACCACCTCGGAGACCAGCTCAGCTAGAGTAGTCAGGGAGGCTGCGGCGCAGTGCGGTGCTCAGTACATCAGCAGGATCCCTAATCCATCCCAAGACAAATCAAACACTAGATGGACACACTCCATGCTGGATGAATTCAGCACTGGAATCCTCTGGAAGGACAACGAGTACTTAAAAATCATGGCTACAGCCCCACACCCAAGCCCTCGACCTAGTTTGATGCTGCATGGAGTACCCAGCCAGCACCAGGTCAGCCAAGATCAGCCCCGACTCATTGTCCAGCCAGGCCTCCATTATGCATGCAAGGTCGGAAGCTCCATCTAGGATAAGCTCCTGGATGGACGTTGATTTATTTGTTCCCAACCTCGCATTCAACAACATCAGCTTCAGTTCCAGGGCCCCATCAGCCTCAATCCCCCCAAATCCCTGGTCATTGGGGGGGGGGTTGAAGAGGGGGACAGAGACTATTTCTCCCACCCCACCCAGTGTCATATCCTCCCCCTCCCATCCATACCTTCCCCTGCCCTACACGACCTCAATAGCTGCCCCTTCCCCGGCGCCCCAAAAGGAGGCAGATGGACTAGAGGAGTATGCCATGCCCGGTACCTCCAGAGACAGTACCGTCGGGGTGGCAACGGGGTTTATCCCAGCTTCCCCACCCTCCTGCCCTCCCCAACTCCCTCCCAAAGCCCCTTCCTTTCACAAGGAGACCATGGTCAGGGAACCTCTCATCCCCCTTTAAAAAAATCCCCAACCCTGAACCCTTGTGCCCATCCCCCCCCTCTCACAGGGGGGTCCTGGCACAATCCTCCTCTCCCCCAACTCTGTTCATACCCTCCCCTCTCACTGGAGGGCTGAGACACTCCCATCCATCCATCCCCACACCTAGGGTTGCCACCTATGCAAATTTTTAAGGAACACTTATGAAAAATACATGTTGCAGGCCCTGCACTGGCACCTAATGCAGGCCCTGCAACATGTATTTTTCATAAGTGTTCCTTAAAAATTTGCATAGGTGGCAACCCTA
>QEPC01005770.1:2414099-2428601 GCA_003113815.1 Sphenodon punctatus | reverse complement strand
GGAGTTAGAACATTATGTTGATGTATATTGTATGTTGTTGTTTTTATCTTTATCCTTGTATTTATTGCCACGCAATTTGTTAAAGGGCTGTGCCCTGCAAATAAACTTATTATTATTATTATTCCCTCCCACTCTCTCCCTAAACTCCCTACAGCCCACCCCACCCAACCAGCTAAAAAACAATTTAAAACCAACCACCCCTACTCTTCACACACAATGATGGGAGTCCCGCAAGGTGCCATCTTATCCCCTCTCCTGTTCAATGTGTACATGCAGCCTTTGGGAGAGGTTGTTGGAGAGTTCGGCGTACGGTGTCATCAATTTGCCGATGACACCTAACTGTACCTTTGTTTTTCAGCTGATTCAGGCCCGGCAGTCTCGGTGCTTACCAAGTATTTGCTGGCTGTGGGGGACTGGATGAGGGCAAGCTGCCTGAAGTTAAAATCCTGACAAGATGGAGGTGATGCTTTTGGGGGGTGCCGGGGGAGTAGTGGCCCCCATCATAGATGGGGTCAGTCCTCCACTGGTACCCCAGGTCCGTAGTCTGGGGGTGCTCCTGGACCCATAGCTCCAGTTGGATATCCAGGTGGTGGCTGTAGCGAAGGGTGGATTTTGCCAATTACATCTGGTGTGAAAGCTTAAGCCGTATGCCTCAGATGCAGACCTGGCTATTATCATCCTTGCTTTTATCCCCTCAAGATTAGACTACTGTAATGCGCTCCATGTGGGGCTACCCCTGGTGATGGTTCGGAAACTGCAGCTGGTGCAGAATGCGGTAGCCTGGCTCCTTAGGGGGACGGGTTGTCGCGAGCACATTACACCAGTGCTCAGTTCTCTGTGCTGGCTGCCAATAGTTTTTTGGGCCCAATTCAAGGTGTTGGTATTGACCTTTAAAGCCCTACACAGCCTGGACCCCATCTATCTGCAGGATCGCCTCACTCCCTGGGTTCTGGATCAACCCCTGCAGTTGGCTGGGGGTGCCCTCCTTGAGGTCCCCTGGGTTTCCCGGGTGACGATGATGAGGAGGGCGTTCTTGGTGGCGGCACCACGGCTGTGGAACTCCCTCCAGGTGGTGGTCTGCCTGGCCCTGGACCTCCTGTCTTTCCGATGATATTGTAAGACCTGGCTGTTCTGCCAGGCCTTTGGTGAGGGAGGCAGGTGTGGGTGGGTTGTGGTTTTTTTTTAGCTTTATTATTGGTTGTTTTAAATGTTTTTATGTTGTTGTATTTTTAAATGCTGTAAGCCGCACTGAGGTGCAAAGGCAGGAGAGGGCGGCATAAAAATCTAATAAAATAAATAAACCGTTATCTAAAACCAAATTAATAAATCAACAACGATGCAAAGGCAGGCCCATCCCAGCCTACGGCTGGCAAACGGCGACTAGCCTTCGGCAGCCGTCTTCGGTAACCGCCTGCAGCAGAATCCAGCAGCTTTTCAATCTTGCTGGAGGAAGGTACAAGGGTGGGTGGGGAGGGAGGGAGTGGCAGTTCCAGGTAGAACCAATCCCTTCCACTCCCTGGAAGAGGATGCATACATTTAAAATATTTATGAAGCATTTACACAATTTTATAACTTTGGCATGGAGTGGGGGTGGGAACTAATTATCAAATTGTTTATTTTTTAAAATACTGTGAAATTTGTCAGTTTTCAATACTGCGTGTGGAAAATTCATTATTCCGTCATGTCTACAGAAGCAATCTGATCATAAGAGAACACTAGCTGCTGCATGGAGGAGAGATTGGGGGTGCTAGGAGAACAGGTGAAGTCAATGAAATCTTTCCTTTGGCTACAGCACACATCACAGGGGGACCCTCTTGCAGCTGCACAGAAAACAAATTGTACTACTCAGTAAAATAAGTCAACAGCTGTTTCTTTTTGTTGATTTTCCTCCCAATATAATGAAAGGCATTAGTCCACATCATGGCCTAATGGACCGTGGATTTTTATTCTTTTTATGGCAAAAGTATTTCCTGCAGAGGGTATGAAAAATTATCTCAATGACATTTCAGTGCAATGGCATATTTAAGATGGTGTCAGCTCTTCCATTATGAACGCTATTTTTCAGAGCTTTATAACTTGGCCATGACATTTTGCTCCTGTTTGAAATTCAGCAGCATAAAATACCTCTGCCAGGTAGAAATATCTTTTTCTTATTTTGTTAAATTGTGAGCAATCCATTTTATTTTAGGTTGCCCAAGCATTGCCAAGACAAGTAATGTACCCTTTGCAGGTGCTTTTCTGTGCGACCTGTTTCCATGGTATGGAATGGAAAATCATTCTGGTCAAGGGAGCATGAGTATTTTCAGAAGTATTTCCACACTTAGCCACACTTTACCATACTTAACCCCACCCTGGAGCCACAACCACTGTCACTTCTGTTTGATGGCCACCAGATGTTCACCACGCTTCGCCCTGAACCATGGTAGCAGTTGTGATCTCGGAAAATCGCAGGGAACGGCCAGCAATAAATGCTACCATGGTTCGGGGCAAAGTGTGGTAAGGTGCACTGTCATGTCTGTTCTGGGTACCAGCTTACCCTGGGGTGGGGTAGCGGTCATTAGCCTGCATTGGGTCTAAGCGTGGTAGCGTCACTTCTGAAAATACCCAAAATGTCTGGGGGGACCAGTGGATACTCCTTTTGAATCCTGGTTAAAAATTGACAAACTAATTATTAGCCATTCCATTTTTCCATATGTATTATTATAAAAGCTCTTAAAAAACCAAAAGGGAGATACATGTACAGTTCTGCATTTGAGGAAGAAAAAACAAATGCACAAGTATAAGATGGGAGATAGCTGGCATGGTAGCAACACATATGAAAAGGATCTAGGGATTGTGGTTGATCACAAGCTGAACAACATGAGTCAGCAGTGTGATGCAGCTGCAAAAAAGGCTAACACAATAAATGTGATGCGGGCCCACTATGGTCTGCTCTGGCCCGCCTGGGTGGGGGACTCACTGGAACGCCTGTTTCTGGGCTGCCAGATGTGGGCCCACTGCTGCACTGGCCTGGGTTGCTGGCTGGCCCAGAACTGATCCTCCAGGAGTTCCCAGGCACGCAGCTCAGGTGAGTCAACGCAGGACATAGCAGCCCAGTGTATGTGTTCGTCCCCATCCCTGACGGGAATTGGGGGCCGCCATGGCTGTCTATGATTGGCTGGCATAGCTGCCCATCATGGGGGTGGGGGCGGGCAGGCACTGGGGGCACGACTTCCTGGCTGCTTGTTTGTTCTGTTCCCCCAGCTGCGGTAGGGTGGGAGAGGGCTTGCTAACCAGTCCAGTTGGGCACACATTTATCGTGTGCCCTAACTTGGCCCTAATGGTAGCAGTTATTATTATTATTAACAAACATTTATATAGCGCCAGCAGTGTACCTGGCACTTTACAAAGTAATAAAGTTCCCATCTTACACACACATAGACGGGAACAACCATAGCAGCCGCACATTTATTTTCACCCATGATAGCGGCCACCAAGGAGATGGCAAGGAACTGTTCTGTGTTGCTACAGAGGGCAGGAGTAGAAATAATGGGCTCGAGATACAGGAAAGTGGATCTCGGTTAAATATCAGGAAAAACGTCCTAACAGTAAAAGTCGTGCGGCAATGGAACAAGCTGCCTTGGGAGGTCGTAGGCTCTCTGTCATTGGACGCTTTTCAGAAAGGGTCCGGACAGCGATCTGTTGGGGATGTTGTTGTCATCCTGCATCCAAGCAGGGGTTGAACTAGATGATCCTTGAGGTCCCTTCCAACTCTTAAGATTCTGTGATTCTATGGATTCTACTGTGTTCGATATTATGGGTCAAATTTTCAAAAAGCACTTCAGTCATTTTCAAAGTGGACACCTGGCCCAGTCCAAGGTGCACGCACCCACTGTGCGCAGGAATGTCTCTGCCGGAAGCACAGTGGAACGTTTCCCAGAAGTGCCCAGGTAATTTTCCGTAGGGCTCAGACTGCTGAGCAAGTTGCTCAGGTCCTTTTAAAAATTTCATCTGACCTGACATGCTGCAGTTCAAATTAAATAAAAGAAATGACCCTTTCTAGACTTAAAAATCTACTAATCTAAGCCAAGCTGCTAAACTTTTCTGATGTTTGCATTATTCAACCAATATTTAAATAATGCCACTCGACCCGTTTATGCTGAAGTCAAATACACATTTGCAAATTCTGATGTCAGCTCTAAACAGGAGCTAGCACAAACTATTACTTGCTGTTACTGTCTCATGCTCTCTATGTGACTTTCCTGTTGGAAGGCAATTAACTGGATATCTCCAGTAAAAGTCACCTCAGGGGACTTATTGAATATCAATAACACAGAGTTCATTCCTATTTAGAGTGTTCCTGATTCTTACCTTGAGCTTGTGAGGATGGGGGCACCAAACATCAAATAAATCTAAGAGATAAAGCAGAGATAGATTTTCTTTGAATGTGGCTAACTTGCATAAGTGTTGACATATGGTAGGAAAGTGTCCGGAGAGGCACGCACACTAAGAATGACAATCAGGGCCCTGGTCGTCCAGGTGTTACGTTTCTTCAGCATACTTTGGAATCCAGTTTCCTCCTCCAATCCCAGTTGCAAACTTTTTAGACTATCCTCAGGAATAGTCAAATAGAGGAGAACAAAGTCTCAGCTAGAGAAAAGTGCCAGGTAAATGAAATCTTTCATAACCATTAATCATCATTAATTAATTAGTCCCCCTCTCTGTCCTCATTTCCAGCAGGGCTGGGCAAACCCACTGTTTTAATGTGTGCAGTCATTCACTAGGCAGGGGAGCAGGAGCTACAGTCCCAGATTTTAGTTTATCTTTTATAATCTTCTGTAGAAGCTGCCTTTGGTGAGACAGCCATGGCTGCTGGTGAGCTGCGTTCGGTTTAAGCAAAACCTCTGCGTGTTTGTGCTAACTATACCCACCCACCCATGGAAGTGTGGGTAAGCAGCACTCGAGAAGAAGTGTCCTTCATCGTTTTTGTGAAAATACATCTTGGCCTTGCTCCTAACAGCATTTACACATGCATAGTTTCATTGTTAGGACTTTTTCTTTTTCTTTTTCAAGGTCATTTTTAAAGAACATTAAAAAGAAATTGGTGTGTCTCACCCATAACACAGCTGAGAATCACTGATCTGCCTCCTTTTTTTGTTACATCAGCATTTGTGTTCCTTATTTGCTGACATGTGGTTCCAGTTTGCAATTTTCATTTAATTGATATTTTCATGATTTAATTTTTGCCAAATTAGGTTTGTTTACGCTTGTTTAGTGCAGCTCAGGACTAAGGATGGAAATGGGTTAAAAGTACCACATGCCACTTTAATGTCCTCATGGTAAAAGTGTCCTGTAGCTACCTGGGCAATGAGCTAGTTTCCAACATAAATAATAATGAATTAATAATAATCTTTATTTTTTAATCTAGCATCCCCCTGCCATTGTACTCAGAGTGCTTCAAGAAGAACTAATTAAGTAATTAAAGATGTGAAAGATCTTCATAAATTATAGAGTTGGAAGGAACCCAAGGTTTAGCTCGTTCAGCCCCCTGGCCATTAAGCAGGATCCACAGTATCTACACCATCCCTAAGAGTTGTTCATCCAAGCTATTTTAAATGCCTCCAGTAAGGGCAGGGGTGTAGCTAGCTTGGGATGGGCCCAGGGACAAGAAATGTCTGTGGGTTCCAATCCCCCGGCCCCCTGTTTTTTCCTGCCGGTGGTGAAGCTGCCGGCCGGCCTAGGAGCGCCTCCCAGCTCGGCCGGCCTGGGGCACTGGGCTGCTGGTGCTCGGGACTTACTTGCTCTCTGCAGAGTCTACAGTGTGCTGGTAGCCTGCTGCCGGGCCCATCCATCTTCTGGTTCAGTGTCAAGCTGGTCCCATGGTGCACTCTGTCCATCACAGCTCGTTGCCTGAACACTGGGGCCGAGCACAGAAGTAGCAGCAGTGTCATTGCTGCCCCAGCCCACCTGACCAGCCCTAGAGACCGGGGGCTGGGCAGGCAGGGCAGGCCGGGGCAGGCTGGGCCGGCTCGATGCAGGGAGTGCCGGAGCAGGAAGGTGTCCGCCAGCTGCACCACTCATGTTGCCGGGCACCTTTCCACTCTGGCTGGGCCTCCCTTGAGCCCTTCCTGGACCGGGTCCGGACTGGTGGGGAGGATTCCTCCTTCACGCCGCGCCATGGGGGGCGAGCCAAGCCGTGAGGCTTGTGAGTGTGACCTGGCCTGACACAGACTGCTGCATGGAGCCCCTCCCTCCCCCTGCCCATGGTTGCAACATTGTGTCAGACATAACGTTGCAATCGCAGGGAGGGAGGGGCTCATGTAGCAGCCGGAAGGGCCCTCAGCCAGCTCAGGTGGCAATTTAAAAAGAAAAAGGGGGGGGCGGTTAGCTACCTTGGATATTGGGCCCCCCAGCCGGTATGGGCCCCAGGACAAATGTTCCTGTTTGTCCAATGGTAGCTACGCCCTGAGGGAGTTTCCAAAATCTCCCTTGGCAAATGCTTCTGCTGCCTAACTGTCCTGGTGGTTAGAAAACCTATTCCCAAGGTGGAAACTTTAGAAAATGTTATGGTGTCTGTACATTGCATTGGCTGCCAATGGCTCCCAAGAGCCAATCTGGCAGATGAAATTCAACAGGACATGGAGACATCCTGGTCATGCCCCTTTCATCTCATCCACATCCCTTCTACGGTTGATCAGATGGAAGGGCTGGAGCCTGTTTGTACATTCACTGAAATGAACTGGTTCTGGATCAAAGTACATACTTTGGGATCTCCTCTTATCACCAGGAATTATGTGCAGCTGAGTTAAAGCAGACCAGCAGATGAGTTGAAATAATATATCTTCCCTTTCTTCTGCCTGCTGCCTAGATTATTTTGCATAGCTGCATAATCTAAAATGAAGCAAACAATGCCAGTTTACTGTGCAACTAGCTAGCCAGTGTCATAAAGTACCTTTCCTTTCAACTGGAGAAATGCATTTAGAATATTCACAACTACCATATCTTACAAAGCGTCCTACAAAACTGTACATGTTATCATGTGTCAGCAGATTATTAATGCTCAAGGCAAAAGATAAGTGCTCAAAACATGAACTCGTTTCTGAGTCAACAAAGTTAAAAATATCTACGTGACTCTAAAAGTCACCTATTTGAGACTCTGTGGGGGCTTCAGCAGATGCTGTATACTATTAATCAGCTAGTTTTGAAACAATTTTGTTGTTTACAGAATTTCAGACTAGTGTCAGTGATTGGCGAGAAGGCATATTTACATTACATTCTTATGCAGGATGTTTCAGAAAAGAAAAAAGCCAGCATCGTAGCCAGCCAAAGTTGAGATGGATGGCACCAATTGTTACATGACTAATTGTGATAGTACACGAACGTGGTTGAAAGAGACCTGGAATTTTAGCAAGGTTCAAAGATTGACGGCATCAATATGGATGAACAAGAATAAAATAATAAATGGTACCAAATTTAAAGTCTCTGACTTTATGTTTTAGGGCTAACTCTTTATTTGGGGCAGATTATTTCACATGTGTTTACTGCTTGCACATTGTAGAGTTCAGCAAATGTGTTAGACAGCAAGACACAGAGAGCTTCTGAAACGCAACTAGTTTATTCAGAGCTTGAAACGTTCTCAGCCTGGGGTTGTTTCCAAGAGCACAAGGGACTGCGCCAAAGTGGCCCAAACCAGGAAAAAGTAAGATCTTATGAATGACTAGAAATGACAAGTATATCATCCAGTATGCCATGGGACTCTTTGTCCTCATATTATAACTTGCATTATTCAGGGCATGCACTGAACTCTATCTCACAGGGATTAGGAAGAAATGTTTCCCTATGAGTTTCCCATAACTGTCCACTAGTTGGTTTCTTGTCTTCCTCCGAGACAAAGAAAGAGTAATCTGTTCCAGTTTGGTATATTTTGTGTTCTGGCATGACATCTGTAGCCAGGCTAGAAGACTTTATTCATATTTATAGGAAGCGTCCACAGATATTTCCTAGCTAATATTTGTTATCTTAGGAGACAAGAAACAAACAACACAAACAAATAGCAATAATTAATAATTAAGTAATAAGTAGTAATTTAATTTATATAGTGTTCCCCCCCTCTGCCTTGCATGGCACTCGGAGTGCTTCACAAAAAGCAATTTAAAAACAATTTAAAACAATTTAACCCAGTTATTAAAAAATTTAAAATGGGACAGGAAAAAAGGGAGGTCAGAATACAATTGAGGGAACCATCAGTGGATCCTAAAAACACCTAGAGAATAAATACGATTCCAGGTGCTTTTTAAAGGGAAGGAAGGAAGGAACTGAAACAAACATCCAGAGGGAAAGGGGTCAGCCACAGCAAAAGCCTGATTGCCTGCCGACTTCAGATGCGATGGCGGAACCCCCAAACAGTGGGTGGTTCTTGAGCACAGTGAGATACCCATCAGTGTGAGGTTCCAGAAGTACGTCTCGAATGTACATGTTTATCCCACTCTATTGTAGGTCAGGTTACGTTAAATAAAAATATATTTTAAAAATACACAAATAAGGCCAATTAACCCCCCCCCAATCCCAAACCTCCCCAAGCCCTATCCCTGCCTGCCAAATGCCTGATTAAACAAAAAGGTCTTACATTGCTTCTGAAAGATGAGCAGGCTCAGGCTAAGATGAATCTCCAAGGGAAGGGACTTCCATAATTGTGGGGCAGCCAACAAGAATACATCTCATGTGTCCTTGTTGTGGAAACTTGGTGGGCAGATGGTACCCACAAGAGAGCACTCCTGACTGACCTCCGAGGCCATGACGGGACATGAGGGATGAGGCTGTATTTAAGGTACTTTGGGCGCATGCCGCTTAGGACTTTATAGGCCAGAACCAGCACCTTAAATGGTGCCTGGAAATCTATCGGCAGCCAGTAACAACTCTAGAGCACCAGTGTAATGTGCTCCCAGCCACCTAGCCCAAAGAGAAGATGGGCTGTTGCATTCTGCATCAGCTTCAGCTTCCAAACAGTCATCAAGGACGGCCTTCCTCAGAGGCTGTGATGGGACATGAGCAGTGGTGGCTGGTGGTTTTTGAGGCTGGTAGGGCAGTGGGTGGGTTGAACCTCTCGCTGGTGGCAAAGCCTGCAAACCTAGAGGCAGAGCCTGGCCAACGGTAGGCAGAGCCTGACCAATGACCATTACCAGGGTGCTTGAATCTCAAAAATCTCAATTGCAGGTGATGACCGATTTCATCACTGAACTCAGAGCAGGCAAATTGGGCAGTGAGGCCCAAAAATTGTTTCAAGCCATGCGGGGGCTGCCCCAAGGGGCCCCTGGCTCAGGCCAGAGGTTTACAACCCAAGGGGAAAGGACAGTCACACCCCAGAACAGGCAGAGGAGGCAGATAAGGAGCTCAGAACCATCAAGTCCTGTTCATCTCAGGGGGCTGACTATAGACAGGTTTGCTAGCTCTCATTTAAAATCTATTCGCTTCCCAATGGGTTGTTCCCACTATGGAATACAAAATCAGCCATTGCACGGCATCTATAATTTATTCTGTCTTACTCGTTCCCACCTTTAATTATTTCAGATATTGCCCTCCCCAAGGTTTTTGCAGCACCTTGTTATTCATGTTTGGTCCATGTCAGTGGTTAATAGTTTTATAGCCAAGGCAAACCTTTTTGAGTCCTGGGGGATCCAATTAGGGGAAGTATTTATTGACATGCAACGGAGGCCGCTGATCCCTAGTGAAATTAGCTCTAGTCTGGTGCAGCACCGTGCAAATTCACCACCTTACCCTATATCTAGAATAGACGCCAACAGGGGACAAGTAGCCCAAAAGTAGAATATGGGCTGCCGTCAGACCCATATTAACTCCCGATCATTGAAGCTAGTGATGCCTGATTTCCTTCCTGAAATTGATCTGCTACCCCTTGTTGCCCTACGTACTCCCTCACCCCAGCAAGTAGAGTCTTAGTCCCACCCTGGGCTTGTTGAAATGATAGACTTTGAAGCCCCAGTTATGCCAAATTCGGCACTGGCCTTGCCAGTGGGAGACATCCAGCTGCCACAAGTGCAGGCTGTGGTAGAAAACCTTTTAATGCAGAGCCAAGAAGCTTTGACTGTGCTGCCAGTGGCCCCATCAATTAGGGATGTCTCAGTTCTACAAGCTACTGAGTTAAAATCTACTGAGGAAGCTCGGGGCATATTATGATGGCCCCAGTGTCGTGACTCCAGTGTATTTTCCATCTGCTCTTGGAATACTGCAGGATGGTCCCGGCATCTTAATAAGCCAGATTTCTGTGTTTACTCAGCCATTTCCACATAATACTCCTACAGGAAACCTGGTCAAAAGTCCCATTGGCAGTTGAGCATTTTGCATCTTATTGTGTTCCTGCTGTTGCGCTTAGCCACAGTCTGGGGCTGGGTGGGGGTCTGGGCTGCCTTATTGCTAAAAAGTTGGAGATTTTTATTCTAGCAGTGATTCGTCGCCCTCCATGTTTTTTGGGAGTGGTCTTTGATTACGGAGGGCATCGAATTGCTTTGGTCACAGTGTATATCCCCCCCTGCAATGCGAGATCATATAATCCTAAGGCCTGGACTGTAGTTGGGGAGGCATTAGATGAGATTGCCATTCAATATCCTAATGGGAAGATTATTCTAACCAGCAACTTCAATGCCCGGTTAGGGCAGGATGATGCTGCCCTGGCCCCTTATTGTGAGAACAGTCTCCCTGGAGACATTTTCTCCCTTAACTCTAGGCAGTCCAAGGACAAGAAAATAAATAATTCAGGTATTATTCTGGCCACAGTTCTAATGAATCACTTCCTCCATATACTCAACAGCTCAGGCTTCAAGGACTGTGGCAGCGAGTTTACTTTTCTGGGCCTCACGGGGTTCAGTGTGGCTAATGCGGTAGGTTTGTTTAGGGACTTTGCCGTGGAGTGGAGTCGAGTCAGGTTAGTGATCACTTGCCGCTGACATTTTCCTTGGATTTGTTTGGCCCAGTGTCTGTCAAAGTGAACTTGGAGGGGCACACCTCCATAGATGAAGATAGACATTGTCCAATCAAGTGGGGTGATTCTGTAGTAATCCTGATGCAGACCTTAATGACTGACCCCCAGGTCATCGATGCTAGGGTAGTTATTATAGCAAGAGGAGAGGATCTGGAAGTTATCCAGACCTCCTCTCATTTAAGCCTTAGCATCCAACACCTCCTGATGCACAAACACAGCGCAAACTTCAGTGTAAAGCCAAATAGTTATAAAAAGGAAATTTGGTTTGACCGGGAATGTCAGAATGCAAAAAAAAGAGGTGGTGTCTTTGTATTTCAAACATCGCAGTCTGTGCTTACCCAATTTTTTAAGGCAAAGGCGGAATATAGGAATTTAATCAAAGCTAGGAAACACAGATATTGGGAAAGTTATTGGTGCAATTTGATGGAAGCAGCCAAACTGAGGGACAGCAAAAAGTTCTGGCTCTTGGTGAATCGAGTAGTTAAAAAGGTATCCAGCTGTGTGGGGGCGAGTGTGCCCCACTAGCTGTGGACTCGTCACTTCCAGTTTTTGTATGCTGGCGACTTTTCAAAAGGAATTCATCTAGCCCAAACAGTAGGCATTGACCATATACCCGCTTGGCCACCAGTGTCTGATCTGGAAGTTGAATTGCTTATCAACACCTTCAAAAATGGTAAGGCACCAGGCCCAGACTTCATTCCCATTGAATTTATTAAGCAATTCAAGGACTGGTGGATCCCCCTCCTATCTGCCCTGTTTTCAGCAATGAATAGTACAGGACAGATACCAGCCAATTGGGAGAAAGCTGTCGTTCCCATCTATAAGAAAGGTGACGGGGCTGATCCAGCTAATTACAGGCCCAAAAGTCTGCTCTGTGTCATCAGTAAGATATATGGCAGATGGTTGCTGGGTAAATTAAATGCCTGGGTGGTGGAGGGGCAAATTCTGCATCCAGAACAGGCTGGAGTTCAGAGGGGCCGGTCAACCATTGAACATTGTATAATTTTGCGACATCTCATCGAGAAATAGGTAACAGCTAATGGGCAATTTTTTGTGGCCTCTTTGGACCTCAAAGCGGCATTCGACTCAGTCAATAAAGGTATTCTATGGGGCAAGTTTGATTGCTCATCCATAGACAGAAGGCTTCTATTTCTTCTACAAAGGCTCCATTTAGACTCCGCCCTAGTAATAAAGACAAGCAGACAGGGACACGTAACAGAGAAAATTCCCGTTCTGTCAGGGGTCAGACAGGGGTGTGTGCTTGCCCCTATGTTATTTAATTTATTTATAAATGATGTTGTCCCCCTTCTTGCTCAGTTAAAATATTTTCCCCCTAATCTGGCCTCCCGTTAATTTATTTAATTACTTTATTTATTTAATATATTTATACCCCGCCCCTCCTGCAAGCAGCTCGGGGCGGCTTTACAGGCTGACTCCTCTATGCAGACGACATAGTCATCATGTCTCAAACTCAGTTGGTTTAAATAGGCAACTGAATTGTTTTGCCGACTATTGCAAGTGCATTAAGTTAGTTGTAAATTTTGAGAAGTCTAAAGTATTAGTCTTCTCTAAGGCCAGCAAGTCATTTAATTGGACCATGAATGGTGTACCAATTCTTCAAGTGAAGGCCTTTAAATATCTCGGACTTTACTTTCAGGTCACGGGTGGGTGGCAGGACCACCTTGAAAGGGCAGCTAATGCTGCAAAGGGATCTTCCTTGGCCATTTTGAAGTTGTTTGTGAAGAAACGTTTTTGACTTAGCACTTGGGGTCTTTAACAGAAAAACCCGTGCTCAGTTCTTTTACGGTGCCGAACTATGGCTGCCTCTTCCTGGCTTTAACTTGAATAGGGTTCAAACCCAGGTCCTGCAGGGTCTCACAAGGGTGCCTAAGGGTACACTTTTTGCAGCTCTGTGGGTGGAGGTGGGGCAGTACAGCTGGGTGGAGGCAGCGTGGGGCCTCATTATTAGGTTCTGGTTGAGACTGTTAAGATTGCGAGAATGTGGTCTCGTTACATTTTGGATGGAGGACCCATTTAAAAGCAAATGGAAAAAGGCCATTGAGGCCTTCTTGGCAAAGTTGGGTTTTTCCTACAATTATTGGCAGGGAAAAGACCTGGGCGTAGTTGGAAAAGAAATTTTGCTCAGGCACACCGATATAGCCAGTCAAGAAGAAATCACCAAGATTAGGGCTTCTCCCCATATGGCGTGGTACCTGTCTGTGATGCTGCAACAGGGACTTATGGCTGCTTATTTAAGTTCCCCAGTGTCGCCAAGGGGGAAATTGTTGTTTATGATTGCCCGTTTCAAGGGTCTCCTGTCCAGGGTGTTGGAGGGTTGTTTCAGTGCCATCAAGTTTGCGGACAGGCTATGTCCCTTCGATCACCTTACAGCAGAATCAGTGGATCATATTTTGTTTTCTTGTCATTTATATGATGCCTTGCGTAAGGAATTTCTGGCCCTGTTTCTGTCGCAGTATCCTAGTAGAACTGAGCATAGTCTGTTGCTGTTGGCACTATCCAATGTAGACCCAGAAAGCACCTCGATGGTATCAAAATTTCTCGTTACAGCTCTGAATTGCAGACAGCATTTTTTGCAATTTAAGTCTCTCCCAAATGCAAATGAGGTGAGTCAAAGCACCTAGCTTATTTCTCTTTTTTAACTCACCTAGTTTGGCGAGTTCATTTATTTAGCCAAACTCTGGGCTGTGTTTTGGCTTTCGTGCTGAAGGCTTCTGTTATGTGGAATGCTGATTGTAGTAGCTGTGGCTTGGAGTTCTTATTTTGTAGTATGTATGATTGATATCGTTGACAGCTGATACTTTGCACTTTTAGCTCTTATAGTATGTTTATACCAGTTCTTTCCAACATGTTTAGTAAATTGTTTTAATACTGGCTGACATATTTTTATCTGTATTTGTATGTGACTTTTTTTCCCCCTGCAATGGCCACTGGCCACACACATTAAAATGACTGATTGATTGATTGATTGAGTTCCTGAGGTTTTTAACCTGTGAAGGGGAAGCAGCAATAATGTCCTTGGCCCATGGAAGTGCCTTGGTGCAAGCTAATCTATTCTGCTTGTGGTTCCGAGCCCCCGATGTATCATGACTCAAAAGGTCAGGAATCAATAGATCATTTCCTTGGTACAGTTTGCTCAATATTGATGCATGTTTGTTATAGATGGAGGAGAGCTACCAAACAAATGGATGGCCTGAGGTTAGGCAGCCCTCCCTACAAATCACAGCTGTGAGACTGTACTCTGGAATACTCCCAGATGCTTTCTTGAATGACTGTATATGGAATTAACTTTTGGGTCAGGCATTTATTTGCTGTGTTTTGCTTATGGAGACTGTAGAAAATCAGTCAGGGGAGGCACAAAAACACCCTTAGTTAAGTTGCAGTCAAGCTTACTGGTACTCAGTGCAGCCACATATTACCGGACGAGGGTTCGGGAATGGGGCAGGGGGGTTGGGGTTGGGTTCTCCCTCGCACTCCTGACGGGATGGCTGGGGAATGGGGTCTGGGGGGGG